>JAKKIK010000114.1:0-49335 GCA_024500135.1 Heterodera carotae
AATTCCAAGTCATTCTGACATCGATGAACGGAGTTACAAAAATCAACTTTCTAAGAGTCCGTGAAATTTATTTACATATAAATGACAGCCCTAGACATAACCCTAAAAGTCGAAATTCGCGTCCCTCACCCCCCCCCCCCTAAAAAGCGGCCTCATGAGTCATGACTCGAGACCAGACCCTCTCCAAGACTTTGTACTGAAATTGCAGAATTTGTGTCGCAAATTTCACTATGGGTTACCTACCTAATTCGCTAAATTTGGTGGCATGAATACGGTAGATGCCACAATTTACTGCAGAATGTCACTTGAAACGAGACATGTTGCGCATTTTGCTGACTGTAAAAAAATGATTTTATTCCTCATAACCGACAAATACCTAAAATTTTACAAAAAATCAATTATGAAATGAAGAAATATATAACTGTCTATCGGATGAAACAATAAATGTATGAGTAAGATCATTTGGTACTTCCGGGATAGCGAATGGGCCACTGGGCAGGATGACAAAATATTATTCCTTTTCAATCTTTCCAATCACAAACCATCAAATCAAATGCAAATTGGCCAAAAATGCCATACAATTGCGGCACGATGAATTTGATGAGATTTTGTTCGATATTTACAGGGTGCGCCAAAATCATTGCGCGCTTTTGCGTTTGCCATATCTTTTTTCCCATCGATCCAAATTCTGTCTTAATTCATTTTGTAGCTTGATCAATCCTCAATCATAAAATAATATTACGGTTTTGTAATTTCTTAGTTAAAACTGTGAAAAAATTTTTTGAAAATTTTCACTTGATTTTTCGTTCGATCTAAGATTAATGTCTTCAAATATCAAAACAAACATCATATTTCGGCACCCTCAAAGACCCCTAATTACAAATTATGAAAATTTTGCTGGGTGTAGAAAAAAGCCGAAAGTACCGATCATTTTATCCAAACACAGCAGCACCAAACTAAAAACGGCAATAACCCCGAAAATTTGACCAGTCAAAATGCCACTAATCCGAAAGGTCTAAAATAAAGGGCACTCACCATACACTGTTCGAATGATCTCATATTTGCAGTGATCAATGATCAAAAAAAAAGTGATGATTAGAAAAATCTGCTTTTTTGTCAACCCTATTCCAGATTAAAAAGAATGGATTAGGTAACCAATCCAATAGCCATCATCCATCAATTTGTACAAAATAGCAACAAAAAAGAGTCCAAAGCATTATTCATTGGTGGACTAATTGACTAATGATGGTCAACGGCGAGAATCGACGACGGAGGTAACCAATTCCATGCCGCCGAAGGCGTGCATCAAGCCGCCATGTCAGGGCTTAATAAATATTCACCGTAAGCCGAATTCTCACGCTCGTATTTGAATTAGGCAAGAAAAATGTGGTTAAGGTGCCGTATTTAAAAAAACAAGATTTTCAACCATTTAATTAGATAAATAGGCCGTTTACTGTCCCATTATGAAGAAGTTAACTAAGCAAAAAGTATGTACCAAAAACTTTGGCTGGCGCCCAAACGGCGGTGCCCAAACTACCTGGTTCACCCAAAAGGGGCCAAATTCTCGGACTGTTCGATACTCGAACCGGTAGCAGATTGTCCAATGTTCCGAAGGTTGAATATGGACCTTTTAAATTCGTAAAATGAGATTTTCGGCATCGGTAATACCGCGGTTATCAAAAATGCCGTGATATTTTAGTATATACCGCGGTTTTATCGACTTACGTGGTATTTACCGAATTTTCGGAATTTACAGTTACCGTGCCAAATATAATTACTGACTTGGCATTTGGTGAGCAGCAGTCCCAGAGAAACACACCTGCTCTCTGGTCTATGCCCAAAGCCAAGCAAAAGCCATTCACATTACCATTAATTCATTCATTCATCCGCAACATTTGCTTAGTGGTCGTTTTAACTCTCTGCCTGTCCGAGGCATTATTTTATTATTACCTTCCCACTCCATTCCTTCTTATTGATTTGCAGTGGTGTTCCCTCCGGGGATAGGAAATACTCAATTCTTCATTTTTTAATTATTTTTAAAGGTTTAAAGGAAAAGCCACATAATATTTATGCCAATTTGATTTGTATGTACCGCGGGCAATGGACCGGTCCAACAATGATGCTGAGGAGCAGCGCAAAGCGCGGAAACCAAGCGGCTAATAAAGGAGTTGGCCTAGATGCGCGAGCGCATCAGTGAAAAATATGAAGCCAAGCTGAAATGGGAGAAGCGTCGCGATTTGATCAGAGCCAAACAGCTAAAATTGGACAACGAGTTGATTTTTGCGGTGAGTTGTGGAGAGGAGAGCGGACGCGTGTGGGTATTTGTCGGCATCCGATAGAATATGGCACATCCCGGATTCCTAATACATGTTGAAATCACTTTGTATTATCCAAGGTATGGTTGCTGTCCGCGTATGGGATACACGGACTATGATAGTATTGAATATGGCGCATCCCGGATTTATAATACATGTTGAAATCAATTTGTATTATCCAGGGTATGGGTTGCTGTCCGCGTAGGGGATGATACCCGGTCTATGATAGTATTAAATATGGCATCCCGGATTTACACATGCTGAAGTTGTAGACTGTATCAGGGTCTGTATTCGGTGTCTGTTTCCCGTCCATTATCGGATAGAATTATTTCAGCTTAACTTAATGGTGGTTCCATGAACCTCCCCCTCCCACCCCTAACAAATAAGTAGCAATGATTGATGCATTATTCAAACTGAACCACTAATAAAAAAATTTTAAAATATTTTTCTGAGATCCGATTTTAAAATCCTTTTATTTTAAACCAAACAAAAATTGATTGGTAAAATTGTTTATTCGAAAGCTCTTTGTAAGTATATGATTTTGAATCAAGAAAAGACAGACTTTACCTGAATTGGTAAAAGTAAGTTTTTTTAGAATTGACAAATTGGTTAGTGCTGCCTAATTATGGCTTCCAAACATTGTTTGCTTCGAATAATTTGAAAAAAATATATATTGATTTTCAAATTGGAAAAAATGCTTAGAATCAAGTGATTTATTAAATCTTGGTGCAACATGTGTATGTCTATATACCGTAATTCCTGTATTAAAGCCCCCGGTGACTATATTTCTCAACCCTTCTCAAAGCAGGGGTTTATTTCAGGCGGGGCTCTACAACAGGGGGGCTTTAATTTGTCAGGGCGGCTCTACAGCAGGGGGAGGGGTGCTTTAATATAGGAATTACAGTGCTATTAAATTTGAGACGAGTAAAATAGTGATTTAGGTACTTCGAAATGCAATTAATTATTTCATTTGCAAATGAATTTGAATTTTGAGTGTGCCGAAAGAAGTATTTCCTATCATCGATTTGGGCGGGGGAGGGAGTTGGTCAATCAAAAACAGTTGCAGATTAATTTTTGCTAGTAATGTGCGTTTTTCTGTCAGTTTTACTCCTTTTCATTTTGCAAAAAAGTGACCCCAAAAATACGGCAATTGCAAAAATTGTATTTCTGAATAAAAAAACCCATTTTTCAAATGTTTTAAATTGTTATTTTAGATCCTCTTTCAGTAAAATTCAACATGGAAGAAACAGACCGAGAAAAGTGGCTTATTGAGGAACTCAATAAGACCAAAGCGGAACTCAATAAGGCCAACACCGACTTTTTCGAACAATATAAGACAAGTCAAACCTGTACGGCCAACTCGGAAATTTGTTTAATTTATATTATCACTTTCTCTTTCCAGGACCAGGAGAACGCAGATCTGAGAGAGACCATCGCACTGCTCACGGAGAAAACAATTGCGGACGAAAAGCGTAACCAACAACTGGAAGTGCGCAACTAACAACTGGAAGTGCGCAATAATGCGCACTGGATGAAAATGTACAACGAACTGCTCGCATTTGTTGGCACTGCTGCGGCTGCTGCTGCTTTCGCCGCCGGCGGACCATCGCGCAGTGCACCGCCGGCATTGTCCACTGAACCCAACGCGGCAACACCAAGTTCCGTGTTGTGCCAACCCGCTGCTGTCGCTGTTGCCGCCCCTGGTCGGCATTTGTATAACGCTTTATAATTTTGTATTGTTTTCAAAATCTTCGAAAGCGACACATGTTTTCGGTGGGTCGTTTTGCTCTCAGGAGTTACTTTCGTCATAATTTTTTTGTTTGTCAATCCAATTATAAAATTTTTAAATATCATTTGAAAGCTTAGTTGGTTGGAAGATACAATTAAGCTGAAGCTAAGTGACTAGTCAACCTCTGAAAAACTTATAAACGAGAACTAACGAAGGCACGAATTTTTTGGCTTTTTTTTTGTAAATTTTACCGTATAATTTTTTTAAATGCTTAATCTCTTAGCTCTGCTTTACTTATCTTCAAAGTAATATGTAGTATTTAATTTGTACAAATTTGTTGTGTATAAAAAGTGTTGGCTCCTGGGATCAAACGGAGCCCCAGTCTTTGGAGAGTTGTCCAATCGCTTGACTTTCTGCGCTTACTCATAGCCTCTCAAGATACATCGAGAATACGAAGGTATTGAGACTATAAATACGTTGATGCACATATGATAATTAAGACCCAAAAAATGTCATCCGTTCGCAAATTTCCAGACTGCTGGTTCAGGCCTACAGTGATTTATATATTCGACGACGCAATAATTTATCAGCCTAATTTCTAAACATTCTTTTAGATCTGTCGCACGATTTTCCCATTGAACGCGCAGCAGATGGTGACAATTTATAGCCGGCGCTTGCCTCGGTAATTGTGTACATTGTTATAAAACAGATAGCTTATTTATGCTTTAAATTAGGGATCGGAAATCCGGTCCAACCAATATAATTAAAGCTTTTATTGGTATTTGGCGACCAATTAATTGCTTATAAAAAACTACTAGACAATATTCTTGTAAATGGTCAACAATATTTGATCAGTTGTGTATTATACCTTTTCCGATCACGAGTTTAAACGGATAGTATTCATTCTGCTTAAGATTATTTTTTGGACTTTTTGTATAATTTAAACATACGCAAATCCGGATTTAGTGATTTAAGGGCACGTCAATGCGCCATTTTGGACCAATTAGCATAGATAAAAACACTAATACCTACTTATCTGTTGAATTTTAAATTGTGATTGATTACAGTTACTCTGTGGACACACGTTTTGTTATACGTGCATGCATTCTTTAACTGCAGTAGGCAATGCCACCTGATTCATTCGCGGTCAGGGGAGCCGGCATAGAGGTATTATTAAATAATAAATAATAATATATTAAATTATTTATTATAATATATATTGGAATATGATATATTCCCCATTTAGGGCATAGTGTGAATTGCCCTTTATGCCGTAAATGGGGCTTGGTTTTGGAGAATTTTGGTCAAATTACGTCTTGTCCGGTAAGCTTATTTTAAATAATAATCTTAATCATAATACTTTTAGAAATCACGAGCATTGTGAATGAACTAAAAGAAAACATTAGGGCCAAGGCGCGGGCAGAAAGACTTGCCCGCCAACTTATCGAGAACATCGCCCAGGGTGAGCGGAACTCAATAAGACCAAAGCTGAACTCAATAAGGACAACACCGACTTTTTCGATCAATATAACATAAGTCAAACCCCTACGGCCAACTCGGAAAGGGACTCAATCCGTGCCAATCAAGCTGAAAAAACGCTTCGAATTAAGGTTGGGAATGGAGAGTCAAAGGGGATTTGAATACACAACTGCATCATTTTATCACATAATAACACTAAAATAAATATGAATTTATTTCGTAATTGGAAATTTAAATGAGGTTAAAAAGCGTTCCAACTCAGAAAGGACTCATCCGCGCCAATCAAGCTGAAAAAATGCTTCGAATTGAGGTTGGGGATAGAGAGCCAAAGGAGATTTGAATACAAAACTGCATCATTTTGTCACATAATAATACAACTAAAAAAAAATATGTAGTTGTATTTCGAATTAGAAATTTAAATGAGGTTAAAATCATTTGTTTAATACTATCACTTTCTCTTTCCAGGAACAGGAGATCACATATGTGAAAGAGAAGTTCGATCAGGTGTCTTGTCAGTTGTCAGAAAAGTCAGAAAAAGTGGCACAGCTCAAGAAAGAATTTGAAGAGTCCAACAATCGTGTCAATGCATTGGAAGCTTGGACTAAGTGTTTCATGGAAATGCTTAAAACGGATTGTCGAACGATGAGGTGGTAGATAATACAAAATTAAAAAAAATTTACATTTGAAAATTTTATTTCCACTTTTATATTCAGGCAATTACGCACGCCGATGAGTCCTCGGGAACGAACATCACGTGTTCAATTGAGACCGAAAGCCGGTCGCCGTCTCCACGAGGTAGCACGCAATCAACATACTGCTTACCAAGAGAGCATCTTTGTGGGAAGGCTAGGGCGCCCCCCTCCCCCCCCGCCGGAAAGCAACTAAAAAATTTTCCCTCAATAATGCAACCAAAAAGGATGGAAATTAAAAATTTAATAATTATGGAAAAGCAGCCCCAAAGTTTACCCATGCGTGAGATCGGCCTTAAAGCATATATGTAGGTAAACACTAATACGCTTATTCTGAGTTATTACAGTGGTCGATCCAATGCCGTCATCCAGTGGAACATCCACATGCCAGCAGGAACAATCAATGAACGGGTGTACGAAACAATAGGCGGTTACTTGCGACAGTGAAATGAGCTGCGTGTCGGAGTTTTGAAAAAAGGTGAAGCACTTATCTCTAAACAATGTGTTAGCCGAATTTAACTAAATCTTTGCAGGCCACATTAGAGGCCTGTGTTGGCACTGATTGCCCGGAGTATGAACCGCATGAACAGTTGCCATCATCAGCCACTGATTTGGTGCCTGCTGCTGGTACGTGAGCTTATCCTCGTCTAGGTGGTCATCCAAATAAAGCAAATACAGCATTTAGAAAAAAAAATCAGATTATCAATACTTGCGGCCGTTTTCCCTCTCCTGCAATCGTTGATCGTGCCACCCAAACTTCTTCGACGGGACCGTCATTTTGGCGCTTGTTTTTGTCACTGATTCTGATCATTTGCTTTGCCATTTTCCTGTTTGTTACTTCGCGCGATGGCACCGATTGGCGCTGGTTATTCGGGCCGCAGTTGTCGTATGAACGCGGGCTGCCGCCGTTTTGAGCTGTTTGCTGTGTGACACATGTGAGAAAATTGTCCCCAGAATTTTTGGGGGCCAACTTTTGAAATAAAAAGTTTGTCCTAATATAAAATCCCTTCTAGGCATCGACGAAATTTGTGGTGCCCTTCTTGCATTGACTCACAAAACCTTCACCAGAGTGCCTCGCTCAACTGTTGCATTGCTTTTTTCCTTTCACTGAGTAGTTGCCTATTTTGTTTTATAATTTGACTTCGTGTTTTGACTGAACAGTAAGTATTTTCGGGTACATGACAACTCGCCGACGCCGACTCGCCGACGGCCCATGTTTTTGGGCAATAACTTTTTTGTTAGTGCGCCAATTTCTATGTTATTGGTATCATTCAAAAGCTCTACATGTTTAGAAGCTATCTATAAGCAGAAGCTAAGCGGTTAACGCATTTTAAAAAAAGTTACAATTTTTAAATTGTGAAAAAGTCAGATTTTTCATTATTTTATTTTATAATTTTTTGGTGTGTTGTTTAATCGCTTAGCTTCTGCTTAAAGATAGCTTCTAAATGTAAGAAGCTTTCGAATGAGACCAAGTTTGCAGAAATTGGTCGACTAATAAAAAAGTTATTGCACAAAAACTTAGGCCGTCGGCGAGTTGTCCTGCTCCCAAAAAATCGTACTGTGGATCCATTTGAAGACATTTTGGAGCATATTGCGGCATTTATGCCTCCCAAATAATCTTGGCGCGCCCCTTTTGCAATACTGCGCGCGCCTTATTTAAAAAAAAATTAATTTTGCGGTCACATAACAGGAAAGTACCCATTAATTAATGCGCACAAACATCTCCCGGACAATGCGTCCACAATTTGTTGGAGCCATTTGGCGGGAGAACACGGAAATTGGTCGGAGGTCGAAGAAAAGAACCAAAAGCGAAGGCAAACAACGCGAAAGGCATTGGCAGCGGCCTAATTGTATGGGATTTAAAATAAATCTAAATTAAAAATATGTCAAATAACGTCTCACTTCAAAAGCGCCGCAGTGGCGGCATTCGGTGAGCTGAAGCCAAAAATATTCGCCTATTTTAGTCAGTTGGTCATTTGACAGCGAATTGGGCGTGGGCATCTGAGAATGGTAATGTCACAAAAAATATGCAAAAAATAAGTGGTTTATTTTTTATTGAAATTTATTATTTTATTATCACCCATTCAATGAGACGGGAAAAAATGTGGGAAATGCATTTGTGGGAACGCCAGCAAGTCTTTGACAACAGCTGCACTGTTTTAAAGTCTGCAAAATTAGCACAACATTAATGGTAAGGAAATGCTGTCAAAGCATTTACTGTCTTCTCCAAAAGTGGCGCGAGATTGTTCGGTGAAAGGCAAAAAGCCCTCGGGGGAAAGGGAATGGACCACCGGCGACACCAAACTCGCGCAGCGATGGCATAGCAAAAGAAGCGCGTCCAAAAAGGCATCAGCTGAAATAGCATTTCTTTTTTTTTCATTGGGTTAAAAAAATCACTAAACGTTCATCATTTTTTGTTGCGTTTTCGTCGGGCCGTAAAATATGCGACATTGTGACGAAAATGGCGGACAAAATCGCGTGGAGTTGGGGCTTAATTTGGAGCAGAAGGAAGGTGTTGGACTGAACAAATGGAAACATTGACAAATAATGCAATAATTCGTGGAGTAAAGCGGCAAACATTTTGCGCACCGTCGCGGCACATTTTGTCGCAAACATTCGCGCCCAATTCAATGAGATCGGAGAAGAAATTGAGGCGAACTCTGTAGTGCAGACGGGGTAGTACAAAGCGCAGCCTAAGAAAGCAAGAGGGAGCATTTTAAGGATTAGTTGAAAGGAGGAAATAATTTTGAGTAAAAAATTTATGTGAGGAACAAATTAAAATGAACAAATTTATGTGCTGGCAATGACCGACCGATATTCCATGGCCAATTGATGTCGAGGAGTGTGGGGGTTAGTGAACAGCAAATCACTTTTAGTATTTTGCAGAAAATCGGTAAAATCCTGAAATTACAAATAAAATGCAATGAAAATTGTAAAAAACGAACAAATGCAATTCCTTTCGGGACGGAGTGGTCGACGATGAGTTTGAGTGCTGTGTCCTAAAATGCGCATTTTTGTTTCAAAATGTCAATCTTTTTTAGTGCCTGGCACAGCTCAAATTGGTCATCCAACGAAGCGATCAGAGAGTCGAATTCACAGAGGGCAAACGAAGGGTCGAAAACATGAAAAATATCAAAATTCTCGGGAATATTTACTCAACCTCTAGGAACGCATCCATGGAGAGGGTTACCACATACTTGCGCCCCAACTCTTGCGCCTTGGACATTTGCGCCTCCAAGTAAAATTTTTTTTAACGAAAATCAAAAAGCTACCCTAAAATGGAATTTAGGTATTCGATACCACAGAACCCAAATTCGATACGTCCCTGCCACCTCCCCCCCCCCGCAAAAAAATACCGCTCAATTCGGCGGAATGAATCTGCGAAATGAGTGCCAATGCGAAAATGCGCGAAGAAAATGACAACTGAATATTAAAATAGGAATATGCGATGTTGGTTTGTTTTTTTTATTAAATAAACATTTGTGTCATTTTGGTCATTTGTTTCGTCGTCGTCCTTTTCGATCCGTTCGGCGGGTGACAATGTTATGGAGGAAACTTTTGCTAGAAAATATTTGAATGCATTTTCAATGGGAAAAAAATAGAAAATTTCAATTTCGGCGCGACTTACGCAAATGGTCCAGCGCCAATTGCTCAACTTCATTCACAAATTGGCGATTCTTTGCCAGACTTTGCGCATCGTTCAGCTTCTTCAACGACTTGGAGTGCTCACTTATTCGGGAAAAAAGCTAAATCATTGGCAAAAAATTTCGAATTGATAAGAAATAAAATTCAAAAAACCCCAGCGGCATCATGCCACAACTTTATTTTATTGCAAGAAAAGCAATTTTTTTAACTATAATATATATATGCAAATTGTGAGAAAAATTAATTTAGAAAACCTTTGCAAGTTGTGACAAAATTTGGTGTCTCACGGATGGCGAAGGCTCGGCAAAAGACTTGGCCACGAATTGGCGGACGAAATGGCATTCCGTTGCAGAGACCGGACGAGCGCCTTTCGGATGGGAACAGAGTAAAGAAAGGGCGGACAACTGAGTCTGCAAAAGATGGACATTTTCGGAGGCAGTCGTTACTAATATTGTTGCGAGCAAAGAGGACCTAAGGATGTATCAAAAAAATTTTGAATTTTTTGCGTAGGACTCCGGCTCGTTATAAACCTTGCCCTTGGTTAGGAAAAAGCCCTGATCCGTCGAAATCGCATTTCCATCATCAAATCCACTACCTTTTCTTGCCCCGAAGTATCGGGGCTTAACACTAGTTAGTCATTCAAAATTTTACAAAATGATGAATGACAGACAACCTCGGAATCGGAGGACCCGCTCAACAACGCTTTGGCCATAAAATCGGTGCAAATTAAGCCGCCGTTTGCGCCGCCACTGAATTTGTCGTCGGTCACAAAGTCCTCCCATCCAAAGTCGCAATTGCCCTCCTCGTTACCAATTCGGTCGATGGCCAATCGTAAAAGGGTACAAAGTGCGCGCGGGGAATGCGGCGAATCGCGGGGCAGCGCTGACAATGAGACGGGAATTGCAACCAATCTTTTTTTTTCTTTTAATTAATGTAAAAAAATTACACGCAAAGGCAGCGAATTCGGAGCGAAACCATCGCCTCGGTTCAGGCGACTTCAGAAGGGCGGGCAAAAGCTTTTGTTCGATCGCTTGGCGCACAGAGGTCTAAAAATAGCCCACAAAGACAACAAATTAAAAAAGTCAAAGAATATAGAAAAATCCCGAAACAAATTTTTTTTTTTTTGAAAGACGAAAATGTGGCACCTATATTTCTTATTTTGACTTATTTTCCTTCACTTAATTTTTGCCGATCTTATATCCCAATGTCCCATCTCGATTCTCTAATCAAGAATTCTTCTACCCATTCTGACACTCAGGTTCCCTGCCTGAAGCGATCCATTTGATTACCATTTAATTTGTATTTTGGGAACTTTTGGACTAAAAAATGCTCACATCAGGCGCCAACAGTTGTTTCTTGATCCATTTCTTGTACAAATTGAGTCTTTGTAGTCGATTAAGGCGTACAGAAAGAGCACAGTCGTCAACGATAAGTTTGGAAATCTGGGAAAAGTAGTAGTTTTGGAATGGGTAACGAATAATTGGCAAAGCACCTGGACACTCAACGGGGCGTGGCCAATTTGGAGGAAGAGACGCTCAATGAACGCATCGGTGAGCAAATGGTCGCGCAATGGCAGAGAGCCCTCGACGGAAGGACAGCGAAGCAGGGAGTGCTATAAAGGTGACGAATAATGCATAAACGTAAAGGGCGAAAGGAGTCCCGAGGGGGAATTGTGAAAATTGGGCGAGGTAAAAGTCCAATACTTCCGATGAAGGGATCCTTTGTTTTGTTTTCTGTTGATTACTCATTTTCGCGACAGAATGGGTTAGGGCAATTAAGCCAAGAATTAGACAAAGTTAAGCCAAATGTGAGGCAGAAAATTACCAGTGCTTTTATGCGAATTTTGCTGAACAATTCATTGGGAGCACCATCGCACAGAGAACGGCCGACAGAAAGAAGCCACTCGCAGTTTTTGTCCACTTTTTGACAACATTGGCCCAAAAAAAATCGGATGGCGAAAAAACAAATTATGAACTTACAGCAATTTGCGGTATGCAATTGGACCAAATTCAAAAGGAGGCCAACGCATTGATAGCCAATTGACTCGACGGAGGGGAAGTCCAAAAAGCGAAGGCAATGCGCAAGCAAAAGGCACTGCCCGCACACAGAAAGAGGGGCGCCAAATTCGCTAAAAACAAATGTTTTTCAACCGCAGTCTATAAAAGTATGACAACAAATAAAAGCTCGCATTAAAATTGCACTAATCCGCGTGAGTGTTGTTGAGCATCGGAGCACGCGAGGCGCATCGGTGGCCCAGCAATTGGCCTCATGCACAATGAGCGGCACACAATGGTCGGACAAAAAACCTACAAAACTTTGGTTTTGTGTCCCTAAAAATGGAAAGGGCGCTCAATAACCTCCATGCTGCTGACAGCACGAGGTCAACCATTCAGAATTGGACGCTGCAAACAACAGCTCATGGAGACATTGAGAGGAATTGAACTCGCCACAATCCATCGGTATAAATCAGCAGTCGACAACAGAAGTTAAAAAATAAAAGGTCAAATATGGGAAAAAAGTGAAATTCTATAGGAAAATAGCCATTATTGGGCGGTACTACGCTGCTCACGAATTTGAATATCGTAAGATTTTTTCTTTGGGTGTTTTCATCAAGTATTTGACTTTTTCAAAATTTCTCCTAGGAAAATCGTCAAACACACTCCAAGGTTTTTCGGGGATTCTGTTCACGATCGGACATTCAATAAGCTTTATAGCATAACATAACGACCATTTTGTATTTAGTGATTTTATGAATAAAAAAATTTTGCAGGTGTAAAATTTAATTTTAAACTTTGTCAAAATAGAATCGAACTGATTAATTGTCATAGAATGCGTAAAACCGACCAGAACCGCATTTATTGCCACGAAGCAGAGCTTTTGTCGCAGAATTGGTTATCAAATAAATGGATCAATTAGTGCATTGTATTCACCCATTCTTTCCTCCCTCTTCTCGGGTTAAAAAAATCTCGGTACAAAAACGCATTATTCAATAAATGAAAAAAATAAAACATTGCGACTTTATGACAACAAAAAGAAAATGGAAAAAATACACAGAAATAATAATGCATAATTCCTAATGGAAAAGAACGACTAAAAGTTAAAGTCGAAAAGGCCACCAGTCCCATCCTTGCTGAGTTCCGTCGGCTTGCCCAAAAAGGCATCGAAATTGAAGCCACTTTGACTGTCCCCGGGCGCGGCCTGGTGCTTCTGCTGGCTGCTTCCCTTCTTTGCGCTGGGCCCGGCCAAAGTAGTGGTCATGAATGAGCCGAAGTTAAAAGAGCCGTCAACTCCACTCTGATGATGAGCTTCGTTGTCATCGGCGAAAAAGTCAAAAAGAGGCTGCGGGTCGCCGTCATCACAGCAGCGCGGCGCCGGCGGAGGGACCGGCGTGGCAAAAACGACGTTCTGCGAGCCCACAATGTCCACTTGCAGCGGTTGCTGCTGCTGGACTCCGAAAGTGTCAAGTTGCTGATCGTCCTCCTCCATGAACTGCTGCTGCTCGCCAACAATGTCGTTTCCATTGTCCTCTTCGTCCATGGGCTGTTGTTGACAATTTTCCGCCAAAATACCCTCCTCCTCCACGCGCTGTTGTTGTGCAGTAACAGCCACGCCACCAACTTCGGCCGTCTCGTCCTGTTCCTGCATGATTTATAAATTAAAAATTGTGAATAATGATCAAAGTTCGAGACTCACCCCCGAATCCAGCATTCCACCATCGTCCACGGATAAAAGCTTTTCCTTCAGCTGAAATTTGCAAAGTTAAGTAGTATGATAAAACTCTCCAAATCCACTCAATATCCTTACCTTTTTTGACAGTCCCTCCTCTTTCTTCGTCAGTTGGCGAATTTTCGTCGATTTGTTGTGGTAATTTGCTAGCGTCAGGCAGAAGGTTTTGAAAGGCAATTTTGCGTGCAACTCCGCTGAATATAAAGAAATTAATGACTTCAAAAATATTTGTTTTTTGGGTATTGGGAATTTTCGGGTTTGAACATCACTATTATTACCTTCCTCTTTGGTCTTGGCAATGATTTGGCCGTACTCCGCGACAGACTCACGGACTTTGGACAACTCGTCGCTGTACTGCTTATGTTCCTCCTGAATTTGGCGCTTCTCCGGCAACCACGGCGCATTGGCCATGTCAGAATAAAAGCTGCTGAACGCTTTCTCGGCTTTTTCGACGTCGTTGGCCAACGGATTCTGCGATTATAAAAAAAATCGTTGTTCGTTAAATCAACTCAACATTTGATTTCAAAGGGTACCTGGTGGAAGTTTTCGACCAACTTTTGCATTTCATTGTTCAAAGCCGTTCGACGCTTCAGGTCGAGCTTAATCCTAAATTGATCATTTTGTTCGTGTAGCACAGATCACGCTGTGAATGGGCACATTACGGCTATTTAGTAACAATGAAATTGTTGTTTTGTATTACTAAAACTTGGTGATAGTTTAAATGGTCTTTTCGAAAATTAAAATTAATTCATCACAAATGACTTAAAATGTGCGTCAAAAAAAGGGTGACGCTCATCTGAGTTTGCTGAAAACCTTTGTGTACTGTAGCAGAAGAGCGAAAAAGGCATAATTCCAATAAAATTAAATTTCACTTATTCGCGTGCCATTCAGCGTACTGCTCAGCCTTCATAAGATCCTCACAGTGCTGCTTCAACATTTCTGTCTTGGCGGACTCTTTCTCGCGCTCATTGCGCGTTGACTCGACGTTCTCCGTCAATTCTGAATGCCAGCCAAATTAAAAGAAGAATAAAAGCAAAGAGTGCAAATGCGAACTTTGGTTGACGATCTTTGCTAAAATCAGTTTGCGCTCCAATTCTTCTTTTCGGTTGACTAAATTTGGTTTTAATATTCTTTTATTTATTCTTTACGTAGAAACTCACTCGCTTCTTGAAATTCTTCCATTTTTGTTTTGCAACAAGTAAAAGCAGTACTATAAATAAAAATCTAATAATAGAAAGGTACTTAGCGTATATCGTTTTTAGTAAACTTTTTGGGACACCGTGTTACATATAAAGCTCTATAATGATCAGTTTGAAGAATGGCTCATGAATATAACATTGATCCTTATGTAATGTTAAATGGAAGGTCGTTTTTCAATGCTTAAGCAGAAGATAAGCGATTAATCCAACTTTCAAAAAAGTTAGTTTTTCAAATGTGAAATAGTCAGATTTTGAATTTTTTTTGAAAGCTGCTTAATCGCCGTTTATATTCTAGCTTAAACATTAATTCTAAATATATAGAGCCTTCAAGTGATACCAAGTTTATAGAAATTGGTTAAAAAAGAAAAAAAGTTGTGGTCCAAAAACTTGCTCTGGGACTCAATAGTGGGGACTCAACTACGAATTCATCAACAATTTCGAAAACGCCACTTTTTGCTTGTATCTACAGTCTGTTACAAAATTATTAACTCACACTTCACCTACTTTCGATGGACAATCGAGCTGAAATTTTACCACACATACCTTCCACAATTAAGACACAGACAAAAAAAAATTAAAATGCCCCAAATTTGCTGTTCCATAATTATTAACCTCAAAATTAAAATGCGAATAATTTTTTTTTTGTCGAATTTGGTTAGCGTTGTTTTTTTTTAAACTGAGTTCCGATTCGTTTTTTTTAGCCACAGAAAAAATGCCTTACAAATTTTTAGCATTTTTGTTCCGTCAGCACCATAAACCACTCGATTGCCAAATTTTCAACTCGCATTGCCATTGGCAGTCGGGAAACAAAAGTTTCGACAAAAAATGCATTGAAAACATTGGTTAAATCTGTAATAATTTGAGTTGAGCCTGATCGGATACTGATTTAATAAGACATGTTTGGTGGACATTTTTAAATTTGTCACCATTGTACAGCAATATTAATTGTTCATTTATTGTTCGGCACTTCTGCTGCTGCTGTTGGTAAAAATGAATTTCAATTTGATAATTTTGTTGAATTTCGGCGCCATCGAAAGTTGCAAAAAGTCCAACAGGGCAATTTCGTAGAAGAAGCATTTGACGATAAAGAAGAAGACAAAAATGAGCAGCAAAATCAAATACAAATTCGGTGAAATCATTTTCAATGATTAAGCAAATAATTTTTAATAATTTTATTCAAAAAATCATTAATCAAAGAATGAAAAGCGATTTCCGCCCAAATTTATCCGTTCGCTTTTTAATACGAATTAACAGATAAAATCTCAGTTTGTTTGAGAAGTGAATTAGAGATATTATCTGATGGAAAAGCTATTTATTGCCTCGGAATCACTATGCTTATACATAATCGACTTTTCGCCTTAAATTAACAAAAAACATTAGATTATCAGATTAATGATTCAATAAAAATTTAATTTATTTGAGCATCCAAAGACAATTAATTCATAATCCCTTTTAAATTTTTATTATTTTGGGTCAACTGCTATTTTGGCGCGCTGACCAAATCCCGATTAAATCCCGACTTGGCTAAGTTACTATTAACCTAAAATAACAAAATGCGGGACTAACTTAGAAACATAAAATCCCGAACTCTCCCAAAAAATGCCAAAATCCGACTAAAGTACCCAATTCTGTCAGTAGATTTGTCATTTGAAGGTTGTTCGGGATTTGTGAGACACTTCGTTCATTCGGCTGGTCATTGCACTCTCTAACTCTCTCTCTCTCTCTCTGATCAATGATTGATCAGTCAGCGTGCCGTTCCTCTGCTGCTGCTGTTGCCTGTCCCTGTGCTGCTTGGCTTTGGGATGATCAGCCCGTCGCCGTCGTCCGTGTCCTTCAGCTTCAGCATTTGTTCGCTGACCATGCAAATGAACTGCTTCCACTCTACGAAGTTCAATTTGCCATTTTTCGGCGCTTTGTCCGCCGCCGCCGCAAATTTCGCCGCTTCCGCCGACAAATTCGCCGTCACCTGCAGACAAATGAATGAATGGCCTCCTCTATTTTCATGCTCCTATTATCCATTTATGTTCTTCCACCTGTTCAAGTGGTATTTCGCCACCGTTCGCATCGAATAAAAGCATTTTGAAACGTCGCGAGAACGGCTCGCTGTCCACAAAGTCTCTGAGCTCCGCCAGACTCACTTTGCCATTGCCGTTTTGGTCCGCTTCTTCGATCTTTGAATGAAATCGAATATTGTACATAATATCGGTGGCTGATTCTGTTCGATGTTTTTTTTTTGACATTTTCAAAAACAGCTTAATCTGTTCTTGCTTTTCGCGACCAAAATCCCATTTAAATGTCATAATTTACATTAAAAGGAAAAATGGGAGCGAATGCTGCTGGCACTTTTTGCGCTTCTTCTTTTTCACTAACGACCGCACGAAACAGCGGCAGCAGCAGCAGGACGAGGGACAAAAGCGCACAGAAAGGGGCCATATTATTATTTGGCAGACAAATAGACGAAAATTGATGGCACATATAAATTTATTTTAATATTTTGAATAATAATGTGCCAATATGGAAAAGCCATTCCTTGGCCCATTATTTTTATACATTATTTTTGTCGAAGGATTTCTCCGCTGTGAAACTTCTTCACAGAATCGTCCGTTTGTTCAGCAGGCAGCTTTTTATTGAAGAAAACCATTCATTCATCAATGAATGTAACAAAAATCAGAACCAAATAGTAATACTTGGTAATATAATAAATGAAAACAAACAAACGAAAATAATAATTGAAACAGATGAATGAATGACCAACCAACCGAATGATTTTGTACACTTTTCTCAATTGTCCATTTTCTCTTGGTAAGGAAAAGCAGAAGCATGGAAGGGGGAGGAGAAATAATACAGAATCATTTCAAAAATTGCAGAAAGTGGAGCCAATGTTGGCATTTGCAGCTCTTCGGTACCGGTGAATAATTACAAAAAGTTCAGAAACGAGGGAATATTTTTTGGGGAAAGGCAATAACAAAATTTTATTTAAGGAGACAAACACGGAGCAAAAAAGCTTGTGGTAGCCCTACATACAATATATAAATAACCTTTGATGGTTCCATTAATTATTTAATAAATGCGTTTTATGCCCAAATTTGGTCAGTTAAAAGTCGTCGGGGCCGCTGCTTCGCTTGGGGCGACCACTGTTTGGTCACGTCGGCGAGTGAAGGTGAAATAGGCACAGTTCAGCTCATCGTCCAGCGTATTTTCGGGACCAAATTTTCTGTTTCGTTTACTAAAGAGAAAAAAAAGAAACTAAAAGTATTTATAGAGTAAAGTTTGGCGAAAATTTCAAAATGACCTTTCTTCGGACATATTTTTGAGACTTCCCCCGCCTCCATTCTCTGTCGTCACCAATTGGACGGGTTGTGTTCGTCTGCGCGTGTTCGGCGTAATTTCTTTACGATCAATCGCGTGGACAGAGCCAAAATGGTGCCTCTGTTTTTTTAATGCAAAAACAAAAATTAAATTCCGAATAACAAAAACAAGCAGTCACTACCTCGAGTTGCCCTCGAATTTGGGAACATTGGATAAAATTTGGCACCCCGCCAATTGGCAAAGTGCCGGACATAAAATGTTTGTGCCGCTGTTCATCCTTTTCAAATGGCCACTTTCCATCGATCTTAATATTTTAACGCATTGTGATCCGTCAAAAACAAATTCTGGTCCATTTAATCATCACGCGCAAAATTCACATGGTAAAAATTGTAACGACACTTTTCTTACCATCGAAGATGGCGCCGCAGGGCGATGACGAGCCGGGCTCAGAATGTGAGGCAAATCAACCTAAAAATATGTGTCCCTGAATATATTGCTTATTGGAAAGCGAATGCCTCGAGCGATCGTTGGAGGGTATGATGCACAAATGTCGGCTCGTCGGACAAAGAGCCGCCGCCCTCCCCTCCGGGCGGAATCCATTCGTTCGGAATGCCTTCGTAAACTTTTCGGCCTTCGTCTAAAATATAAAAGTAGTTTTTTCAGGTTCATTATCAAGAATGTGCCGACTTATTCGTTGTCTTTTTTTCGGTTGGGCAACAAATGGCGAAATTCCGCGATGAAACGGCGAATTTGCATAAAAATTGGCCCTCCCAGCTGAGTCCGCCGGACACATTAATTGGCTTAGCACCGGCGTTTGATGCGTTTCGGCATCGCGAGCCTATTTAAGTAACAATTTTAATGTATTTAAATCAACATCAAATTGACACCCACCAGCCACATGGAATCGGCAGATTTATTATCACTGTTAGCGCATGACGAATGGCTATTATTGGTAATGGCCTAATGGAATAAGTTTATCTTTCTTAATTAATTTGGTTCCCTCTCATTTTGTCCCTTTTTACCTCTTTTGGTGTCAAAATGCAAAAATTGGCCCAAAGAACGAAATGAATGCCAACAAAAGCAAACAAAATGGCACTTGAAAGGACAACAAATTGAGAAGGGAACGGTTGAAACAGCAGAACAAAATCAAAAACAGACAGAATGGCACAGAGAAAAACCTTAATAAAACAAAAAGCATTAAAATAATAATTAAAAACAAAAATAATACAATAAAAAGAAAACAGACCAAAATGGAATGTGTAAAATGCGCACGACGAAAAGCGAAACGGAAAACGACCAACTGATACTGCTTATGCCAAGAAAGGAGCCAACTAAAATATTTATTTATTTGCAAATAAAAAGTGCCATTTTTGGACATTTGACCTTGTCGCAAGACTGTAAAAGTTTAAAAGGCACAAAACGGCCGATGGCACTATTTGAAGCCAAAACGGAGCAGAAGCGAATGGAAAATGGCAATGGCAAGCTTAAAATTGAAAGGTAATGGAAATGATCAATGTTTGGGTTCCGAACTTTTCGTTTTCATTGACCAAAAAAACGCAGAGAGACCGATCAGCAAAGGAATAATTAGGCCAAATGTAACGTGCCATCGTTGACTAAACGTTTTAAAAATTAAATTAAATTATTTAATCAAAAATATTACCATGATTTGTCGGTATTTTGCAGAATTAATTTGCATAAATGGAGTGAATATAAAAGTGACCAGGCAAAGAGTGAGCAAATGGAAGCAGCCAAAATGGAGTTGAGAATGGCACAAATAAGCTGATTTGAATGGGAATAAATAGTTTTCTCATTTATAAATTTTAAAATTAATTTTGTTTCAATAAATTATCAGTGCTTTTTCTTTTTCAATGCTTTACTCACTTCGTCATCGCCGACTGACTGTTGTGTTCTTTTGATCAGTTGCAAAGTGATGGCATTCAGTGAAAAGGCAGCGATCGACGAACATCGCACAAAAGGGCACTGATATCGGCTTTTATTCCTTAAAATGGAGAACAATTTAATTGTTAAATTTAATTTAACATATTTAAATTGACTCACCGGCACAAAATAATTGCAAATGCTACTGCAATCATTGCAAATGCAAACATTGCGCACAGTGTGCAAATAATTGGAATAATGCTGTGGAGATTACTGTATTGGAGGACATTGTCGCCTCCGGCAAATGGAAAAAACTAAAAATTTATTATTAAAATACAATATAAAAAACAAATATAGGTGGGTTTTTAAAAGTACCATTATGGCAGAATCCTTTTGTTTGGCAATTGCCCGAATTAACAACGGAATGTGCCAATGGCCATCGCCTCGGGCGATTTGGCAGTGCACATGGGTTGTGTTCACTGCACTCAAATGGACACTTCGCCAATGTTCTTTGCCAAATTTAGCCACACATTCGAAATTGCCATGGCCAAATGGATCAGCTAAAAGTTTTAAAAGTATTTTCGATTTTTAAGCTTTCAAATATCACCAATCGGAAACGCAATGTTGACACTTTTCAGTTGATTAATAATTTCTTCGGATGCGTACAAAGAAAAAGTGGGCGAAATATTTTTGGGATAATTCAAATTGACAAAAGTATAAAATATTCGAACGGCGGATGAAATATTTGATGGCCAAGCGGCAAAATCGAGCTGTAGCTGAGCCCCTTTGGAAGCAGCAAACTAAAAGCGATCAAAATGAAAAATATGTAAAAATTAATAATAATAATAAATTTAATTTGAAAAATAAAAATTACGCAAAAACACACATTTTGGTGATGGAAGTGACGACTAATTAAACTTTTTGTAACGGACGACGGCGAAGTAAAATTTAGGCAATGCTTCTCATCAGTGAATTTGTCAATTGCAAATACTAAATTATTTTAGGAAATTAATTCTTTGAACAAAATATTGCCCACTTTTAATTAAATACTTATTTGTTTTATCATTTAAATATTAATACCCAAATTGTTGCCAACAAATGTAAAGGGTCGTAGGAAGTGATAGTTTTGGTACAAATTGGTCAAAAAAGCGCCATAATTGGCCAAATTGGTGCACAAATCGAATGGTTGTGAGGGCATTTGTTGACCACTGATCGGCGGAAGTGCTAAAAGAATGTCGGCCACTCGCAGCAAATTTCGCGTGAAGTGATTGCTTCGCGCACTTTCGATCCTTTAAAAGAAATTTGGTTTGATTTTTTTTTTGGAAAAAAACCGAACCAATTGGCTTCAGCCAGATCAGTCCCGTTGCTGGCCATTTCCTTACTGATCAATTCATTCATCAGTTTGGCCACGATTTGTACATTTTTTCCGCTCAAATTTTGCCAATTTTGTCGCGTCACATTCAATAAACGGCGACTCAAATGAAAAAGTTGCCCTTTTTTGTCATCCAACTAAATTCAAAATTTAATTGAAATTTAAAATAATGTATTCCACTTCAAAAATGCGATTTTGGAGCTCAAACAATGAAGGCAAAGTGCAATTGAAGTCGTTCACATGCGACCAAATTCCATTTTCGGCACAAAATCGTGTCGCAATGCCCATCATCGGTTCGGCGCAAGACTGTAATACAATAAATTGTTTCCTTTTTAGAAAAAATGAAATCACCCCCAATGGATGGGATTAATCTCGACTACCGTTCCCCCTAATATTAACCCGCCATCCCACAATATTACATGTCTTGCCGCACTGCCGACGGCCGTTGTTTGCCATTGAACGCCCTTTTCCATTTGAGAAGGGCATCGGCCGTCGATTGGCACGCATCGCAACGAATGCCTTTCCAAGAGAAGCGGAAACTTAAATAATTATATAAAATAAAACATTTATTTATGCCCCTCTTCTGTCTCCCCTATTTTACTTCGCTGTCCAACTTTTGTTCGCATCTGTCGCATTGGCGTCCAACGGCGTCGCCAATGCAATTGCATTGTCCGTTCTGCGGATCGCACCGTTCCAAAGCACCCGGGGCAGTGCCGTAACTGCAATGGCACGGAACACAGCGATGATCAGCAGCAGCAGCAGCAGCAGAAGAGACTAAAGCAAAAATTGATCAGTGGAACAAAAAAGTTAAATTCAAAAGTTGACCATTGCCAATGGCGAGAAAAGTGCCCTCTCGGCAAATGCATTGGCCATTTGTTGGGTCGCATTGGGCGGCAAAACCCTTCTCGGATGGACAAACACATCGTTTGCAGCTTCAAATAAGGATTGCTAATAAATGGATTCAAATTTGAATTGTATTTACCTCAGAAATTGGCCAAACCATCCCCCGGGGCATTCCGAAGAAGCAACGGCTTTCTCACAGTTGGCACCCGTTCTGCCGTCGGCACAAACGCATCTATGCAAGAAGTGTTTTCAATTTTGAAGTCACAAAAATGCCACAAAAATTCACTCGTAGCCCCGCGGTGAGTTTGGCGAACGAATACAAACGGAATTTGGGGATGGGCCACAAATGTTCGGCACCAAACACGCGTCGACACAACTGTCACTAAGGTATCCTAAAAGCATTAAATATATGTATTTGCACCAAAAATAAAATTAAATACCCAAATTGCATTTGCAAAAGTGTCTGTCCCATTCGCGCACGCATTTGCTATTGGTCGGACATTGGGTGGAGGCCATTTGGCAAGCATTTGGTGCCAAACAACTTTGACTGAATCAATGAATGAATGTGCCCGTTTTTGGTTCCGATTGAATTCGGCGTTTGTACCGAATTGCCGATTGATTGACCAAACGGAGCCGTTGTCCGTTCCATTCGACATTGCGAACGCATCCGAAGAATGCAGCGGGATGGGCACTTGACGGCACGGTGCCGGAATGGAGCGACCGTGGAGTGCTCAATGCCAACAACGGAATTGACTGAATGGCAATTAAATTTAATTAATAAAAAGGATATTTAAAAATAAAATATTAATTTTATCAATTGCATTGTCACTTTTGTGTAGAGCACATCAACAGCAATTTCAACTGCTTGGACAGTGAAATGCACCTCAACGGAATGCCAATTGGCGTCGGAAAGTGCCGTCGGAAAGGGCATCAAATAATGTTCATTATTCACTCTGATCATACTTTGGCCATTTTCCAGCTCAAATACATATATAAAAAATTGAATAAATTTAGAATAAAAAATACAAAAATTACCGAAAAAATTAACATTTGTGTCGACTGTTCAAAGTCCAAAGTGATCACTTGCGTTTTGCGTTCGCGAGTTCGAAATTCGAAACTCAGCGAAAAGGGGAGTGAAAATTCGAAGGGTAAGCCCCAAAGGGCGAAAGAATCTTCGGCCAAAGTCAGCGCGGGAGGCACTGAAATTGAAAATTAAATGACAAAAAATGAACAAATTTTGTGATAACCTTGGCCTCCAAGGAGAGACGAGCAATTGAGGCGAGGCGAATGGACACGGAGAGAACAGCGACAATGAAAGCCCAACCAACGGTCAACACATCTCAATTTACAATTGGAAGGCAAAGCAAATAGGTATGAACACTCTTATAAAAGACCCGGGGCTTCTATTGTATTTTTCATTACACCCTAGGGGAGGGAGGGGGCTTTTATTGGAGAGGGGTCTTCAAATGGAGGGGCTCTTCTATTGGAGCAACTTCATTAAAAAAGAATAATATGTTTGAATAAATGAATGAATGGATTAACAACATTTATTATAAAGTATAGTACTTCGTTTGCTCGGGGCATGGGCTCTTTTCGGCTTCCAACTTCTGCTGGCAACGGTCTGGACGATATTTTGCGGCACCTTTTTTTGTTTAAAATAAATTTTGTTTTTTGAATTATGAATTAATGCCTGGCCAAATGTTTGGTCCAATTCTCTCCAATTGTTCCCAATTTGAAAAGTGTGCCAATTGGCCATCCAATCGTAAATCCTTCACAACTCCGACGAAAGAAGTCGCAACAAATTTCTGTGTAAATTTTAAAATGTGTGAAAATTGTTCTAATAACAAAATTATGCACTTTTGCTCCACTAGGCCCAAATCCACCGACCAAAAGATTTTTGGGCAAGTCCAAAAATCGTTGGCATGGCACTGCAATGAATTTTTTTTTGTGATTTTAAGATTAAAAATTGCTAATTATGACCGGCAATATCCAAAAGGCACTTTTTGGCCAAAGGCACGGCAATTTCAACGGCACATTTTGGCGAAAGTGTGCCCAGAAGAAGAGAAGATGGCACATCACAATTGTCCACAGAAAGGCGCATTTTCTGAGCGAATAATTTTAAAAGTGTACTTTTTATGAATTAATTTTGAATTAAAAATAATTTAAATGCAAATTTTCCAACCCATTCTGAATATTCCAACTTCAAACTGTGCCATTCGCCATCATTCACAAAATTTGACTTTGTTTCGGTCAATTTTCCAGTCCAAAAATCATTTGCGCCAAGAGAAAATTGCACTTGAGGAATTCCGCCCTAAAAATAAATTTATTATTTTTTAAAATTTCCCGTGCCTCGAGGGAAAGATGTAGAAAGTCGCTTTCGGCACTGCCAGAAAAAAGCAAAGTTCCTGAAGAAGAAATTGTGGCCAACGAAAGTGTGAGCGACCAATCCAAGCGCGACGGCGCCTGAAGAAATGAACGCGTAAAAAAAGAAGCGACCTTGGGATTAAGTTTTAGGGGGCCCGGGGGGGGGGACCAAAAAATCGGGGCAAAGGCAAATTCCGACTTAATGGTGGCACCTTTGGAATTGCCAAAAAAGAATCGCCTCCAAATGAGACTGAACGAAGGCGACAACGCGCATCAGTGTCAATTGGCCGCCAGGGACAACTTAAAAATGCAAATAATTAATGGACGGTCAATGAATAAATGCCTCTGATCAAATCCATTCTCGCTCAAAAGGAAATTTAAAATCCGATGATTTAGCTGGATAAATCTCAGAAGAAAAAGAACAATTAATTAGCCATTAGAACGCACCCAACACAAATTGGAGACAAATCGGGCATTTGAAGTTGACATTGTGCGCCAGAGAAGCAATGACCGGGCAAACACGTGCTCAAGCCAACGGTGGCCAATTCACAATTTATACCTAAAACAATGCGACGAGTGCCATTAAAACAGTTTTATTCAATATCGATGCTTTTGACCAACTTCTTTATTCGATTCAAATGTTTAAATATGACAATAACTTGGAAAAAATCCCAAAAATATAATTATTTTCAATATATATATCCAGGGATGACAGGATTTAAGTTTTAAAATTCATGTCCGGATAATCCATAGGATTCTTATGGGTGTCCATTAGTGTCCGTTCGATTACTAAAAAAACGACATACCGTACCCGGACAATATCGTGTCCGACCCTAATTTATTCCATTTATTTATCCCCTCCCCCCTCGCTTTTCAACGATAACAAAAATTATTAAAGGTCCATCTTCCCCGCAAAACACTCCAATTAATTGATCATCAAAGTGTCTGTGTTCATCACAAATAAATTGTTCGTTTGCTGAGTGCCGGAAATTTGCATTTTATTTTTAGAAGGATGGGGAGGGAGGAAACAACAAATTTCATTAATATTCATTTTTGGAATTTAGACTAAGGATATTATATTTTTTTAAAAAGTGGTGGGTTTATGTCAAGGAAAAGCACAATTCAAATGCCCAAAACTTGCCCGTCCTTCCGGCAGGGCACTCGCAACGGAAAGCGTTCTCGAGGGGATGGCACGTGCCACCGTGAAGACAAGGCCCGTTGAAGCATTGGTTCAACCTCTGGTTGCATTCACCGGGAACACTCGAATTGCCTTAAATTAAAGGGCCTTATTGGCATTTTAATTTGCTTTTATTGGCCAACTGATAAATCCGCGCGGACATTCGCAGCTGAAAGTACGCAATGTTGAAATTGGACGCAAAAGGACGTCGTCCGTGGAAAGAGTCTGTTGAGTTTTGATTTGTTATAACAGATAAAACATGTGGGGGGGGGACTATTGAGGGCTAAAGCCCATCCCCAAATGAAAACCTAAAAAGAAATGAAGGAAATTGAATGAGAATTTTTGATTAAAATTTTTGTCAAATTTGTATTATTTTCTTGTACAATTCGCGTTAAAATAATTTCCCGGCGGCGATTTTTCATAATTCAACATTTTCCTGACGATGCCTGTTGGCACTATTAGATCCCTCCCAGAAAAAAGTGGCTTATGAGAGAAAAAAAGATAGTAAGTCAATCGGCCACATGGATAAGATTTAAAAATTACACATAGCCCCCCCCCCTCCCCCCCTCCACCCTAAAATCTTCGGCTCGTTAGGGGCCTGGTTAGAAAAAATTTAATTCAATTCAAATGCACTACTTCTTGAACTCGCAAAAAACGGAAGGCACTTCGGCATCTGAACACTAATCAAATAGCAATTTTTTAAATGGTCTCAAATTGCCTCTGAAAGTATGGACAAGGCTCAGTGGCGCAAAGCTTTTCCCGCTTCAAATGGATTGGGACACCGAACAAAATGCTCAAATTTGTTCGAAATTCCTCAATTGCGTCCTCAACGAGCCAAGAGCTGGAAATAAACAGAACAAATATTAGGTTGAATTTGCTTGATAAATTATTTTCTTCCCTATTTACATTATTTTTTTTTTTGTCGAAGAAAGGTTTTTCGTTAATTTAATTTCTTTATTTTTCTTTTAATTTGTTTGGCGGGTGGTCCCTCTTTCCCTCTTTGGTCCCTCCCCCCCCCCAAACCCATCGCTTCCATTTGCCTTTGGCATTAAGCCTTTCTCCTCCCCACTTTCCTAATTACATATAAATGCCTATCCCCTCATTTCCCCCCCCCCCCGCTTCCGCCGCTATTTTCCCCTTACCCCCTTATCCATTTCACTCTAATTTTGTCCATCCTACAACATCCATCTTTTCCTCATCTCCTATTCCCTTTCCATTTATGCGCAATGGCCAAATTGGACTTTTTGGCGAGAAAGAGTCAGCGACAGAAAGGGGGGCAGGGGGATGAAGCGGGGGAGGATGAAGCGGGAGAGGGGATGAAGCGGGGGAGGATGAAGCGGGAGAGGGGATGAAGCGGTGACGGAGGATGAATCGGGAGAGGGGATGAAGCGGTGACGGAGGATGAAGCGGGAGAGGGGATCCAGCGGTGGAGGGCGAAGGGTCACTCTTTCTAGTAATTTAATCAGATGAATGGACGACAGGACTGATGAGTGAGGAAGCAATAGAGAAGACTAAGGGACCGCCGACCATTTTGGGGAAGAGGCCGAATAAAATACGACTCTCCGGAGAGAGCGAGAGGAGAGAGGAGGACGGGGAGAGAGAAGGGGGAAGAGAGGGATAGGGATAGGGAGAGAGAGAGAGAGAGAGAGGGAGAAAGGAAAGAGAAGGGAGAGGGAGAGAGGAAAGAGAAGGGAGAGAGAGAGTAGTTTTGTTCAACGGCACTTTAGCGTCGTCGTCGTTTCTTCGTCCATTTCCAAATTGCGAGTGACGAACAGATTGACCACAGTGTCGCCGTCCAATGCTGTGCTGCCATTGGAATTTCCGTTCTCTTCGATGCCGAACACACGAATCTGAATGAAATTTGTCAGTTTGAATTATTTCTGAATTTCGAACATTTTCAGGCATGGCCCAGTCCCACAACGAGGAAATAGCCTGAAGCAATCGCAGGAAAGTGCCAACGCTTAAAAGTTCGTCCAGCTGAATGCCCTCCAACAAAACGCTGACGGCACTGCCGTACAAAATAAATATTGAAATAATTCATATTTTTTTTTTGCATAAATACATTTTTAAATTCATTTTTCACCTTTTCCTGAGAATATCAGTCGAAACGGAAACCAAATGAAAGAGAGCATTGCCACAGACAAAGTTTGGTCCATCTGTCAAAATTTTAATCAAAATTTGCATTTATTTTTGAATTTAATTTTTCTTTTTCTTTCTTCATTTTTCATCCTTTGCTCGTTAGAATAGCGTAAAAGCCCAATTGGATTATTTTAAGCTGTAAAATTGTGCTTTTCCCTCTTTCCTCAATTTCGCGACAAATCCATTCCAATTCAATTTTTGGACCTGAAACGCATATTCGTTGTTCCGAGTCAATTTGGCGCTGCCAATTGGCATGAAGTAGTGACAAAATGCCGGTTTGGGGATGCACATCGATCAATGCATTCCTTTCGATCGCAAATTCCAAAGTCGCATTTTGATCGGGATCACTGATCATATTTGAAATACAAAATGTGTACTCGATTGGTTGCATCAATTCTTATTTTGAATTTAATTCCTAATGCAAATGTATTGGGTCACATTTCCATTCCGTAATAATTGCATTAATTTCGCCTCATCACTTTGTCCATCTTCGCCCTCTCTCCCAAAAATTTCCAACAAAATTATGGGACAAATTTACGGTCCGATAATTGCGCAATGAATTGAATGCCTCCTCTCCGTATTATGCAAATGTTATTTTCGGAAAGGGGTGGGGGGGGGGGGGGGGGGGGGGGGCTCTTGACCTTTGTGCACCCAACCAAAAAATTTTTTTTCTTGAAATTGCAAATTATTAAATTAAATTTTTGAATTTTTGGACTTACAATGCTGGCACTTGGCCAATTGTCGTGTTCTGTGCCAATTCAGACCATTCTTCATTTGTTCCGTCGTCGTCGCCCACAAATTGTGCAACCAAAACGAAGAAAGGGTCGGCCAATTGAGGCGGATGGTCATTGACGTCCAAAATGTGCACACGAATTGGCACCGTGGTGCTCAATTGGCCGCTGAAATTTGGCATTGACACAATGCCAAAATGTCTGAAATTTGTTTACCTGGTCGCCTGCAGTTCAATTGTAAATTTGTTTTGTGGCGCCTCAAAATCGAATTGTTGTCGGGTTCGAACTCGAACAGTGCCCTTATTGTTAGGCAAATGAACGAATTAGAAAATAAATAATTTGAAAAATGAAATTGAGTTTCAAAATGCCACCCTACTATTCTCAACTTTTCTTTACTTTGTTCTGCTGTTCTTCTGCCGATTGCTCTCCGTCCAATTCAAAAAATTTTGCGTCCGTTCCGCCAAAAATTCGGAATTCAATGCGCGCATTTTGCCCCAAGTCCGAGTCGTCCGCGCTCAATTGGCCCACCAAAGTGCCCGCGGGCGAATTTTCGGGCACGTAAAAGTCATAAGAAGGAAGCTTAAGATTTGAATTTAACTTTGGACGCACATAATGTTATGCCATTTTCACTTCAAAGTTTGGCGCATTGTCATTCACATCGTCAACGATCACTTCGATCAGCGCACGGGCGGAGAGAGGGCGGCCAATGCCGCGGTCGCGACCGATCACAGGCAGCACAAACCTTTTTTAAATTTAAAAATAAAATAGAAATATGCAAATTAATTAAAAAAAAAATAGTGACTCACTTTGATACATTTTCTCTGTCCAACGGTCGGTTGACCCGAATAGTGCCCGAAGTTCGGTCCATTCGGAAATGACCCATTCGAACAAAAGGGTCGTCAAAGTCCAACAAATAGTCAATTTGGCCATTCAAACCTTAATAAAAGTAAATAAAAATATTAAAAAGCGAATATTGGAAATGCCTTCGTCAGGATCTTCGGCGTGAACTTGCAAAAATGAGGTGCCAACCTAAAAATTTACTTCCTAAATTAGGCCAAAATGTCACAAAAAACACCGGGATATCCTCGGGCACCGAAACGCGATATTCTGCGGACAAAAAGTGGGGGACGTTGTCGTTCACTGAAGTAATACAAAATATAATTTAAATAAATTTATTTCATCGAATTTAAACCCCCGCGGCGCCCCATTTTCATCAGTCAGCCTACTCATCCCTTCTTTTCTTGCTCTCCATTTTTTACTTCAAATTAAATGGGGTTTTCTTAATTTGGTTGGCATTGGCATCCCAAATAATCCTTTCTCTCTCTCTCTCTCTCTCTCTCTCTAAACATGCATAAATCTTGGCCCAAATATGCAAAAAAACGAGAAATTGATGGGACGGAACAAAAAAAAAAGAAAATGATGAAATGTAAAAATCGAAAATGAATTGTATTCTTATTTTTAATTTAAAACAGATAAAATTTCTTTTATTTTCAGTGCATATTATATTGTATTTATGGATTCATTATAATGCATAAATTTGCCAATGGTTCGGTGCTTTCCATGTGAAGTGACCGATGAATGAATGGACAAATAAAAAGCACACAAAATGACACAAAAGAACACAATGAGGACACAGCAGAAAGAGAGAGAGAGAGAGAGAGAGAAAGAGAGAGAGAGAGAGAGAGAGAGAGAGAGAGAGAGAGAGAGAGAGAGAGAGAGAGAGAGTGTCTCGAAATGCAATGGCAATTTGGTCAACCAAATGTGAATTTGGGGGGGGGGGGGGGGGGGGAGAGGACAACAGATGCAAGGCGAGGCAACCACTTTTAGAGAAGATTAAAATTTAAATAAAAAATCACAGTGAAAACCGGTAAAATTATCGGTAAAATAGCGGGATCGGGAATTTCGGAAAAACCGGGGACATAAGTTTGGACCGGTAAATCCCGTTAGAAAAGCCGGGACTAGTCCCGGGTCCCACTGAACCCTAGTAAACACATATTATCTACCTTTTTTCAAAAAAATCTGGTAATACTAAAAAACGGTAATTCTTTTTTCATTTGTCAAGGACAGTCAATCAACTTTGATGGCTAATCAAAACACTGATCCAATCATTCCACCAAATCCCACTCTTTGCAGTACCCACCGTCGTCGAGCACAATTTCCAGCAAAGTTGCCGCACTTAGCGGCGGTTTTGCCGCGTCCTCAACGCGTACTTCGACGCTGTAAACGGACAGTTTCTCGCGGTCCAAATGTTCTCGGACAGTGATCAGTCCGTTTTGCGGATCAATGCTTAAATTGAACTCAGTCATAAAGTGCCAATATTCTCTCACCCAAATTCCTTTGAATTCATTGAAAAGTTCAGTCGCGCATTGTCGCCTCTGTCTTCGTCGGTCGCTTCCATTTTGGTCACCGGCGCTCCAATGGGCGCATTTTCGGCAATTCGAAGCAAAAATTGGTGTGGCACAAATTGAGGCGGCCGATTGATGTCCTAAGCTATTTCTTTTAGAAAAAATGAATATTTCTAATATTTTAATTACCTTCACTTTTATGGACACATTGCAATGTCCGCTCAGTCCGTCTTCGTCGGTGGCCAAAATTTCCAACAAAAATTCTTGGTCTTTTGGTGAAAATTCGCGGGCCAACGAAAGTACAGCACCCTTCAAAAACTCCAAAAGATAAATGTTTTGAGAAAGGGTTCATGTGCCTGTTCTGGTCCCATATTTGTCAAAGCGAACAAATCGCGCGCCGTCGCCGCCGGCGTTTGTCGCACAATTCCATAGGTCAGCTTCTGCGAATCGTTTTCGTCCGCGTCCTGAGCCCGCAGGGAAAAAAGTTTATGGCCTCGCGGCTAAATGTAAATTAAATTGGTAATTTAAAGTGGGCATTTTTGGACTGACAGTGTCCTCGTCCAGTTCGATTTGATAAAATGTTTGTGGGAAAAAGGGCGAATTGTCGTTGATATCTTTGACCCAAATTTTTATCTGAAAATTAAATTAAATTTATTCCAATTAAAAACTGATCACTTTAAGAGACGCGTTTTTTGGCGGTTCACCGCCGTCTTCGGCCAAAACGCCAAAAGTGAATTCAGATCGAGACTCTCGATCCAACTGAAATTGAAATAAATGATCGAATTTTGAAACGAATTTTGTGCCTTTTGCGTTGTTTTCAATGCTCCGCTGACCGAATCCAACTCAAAAGGAAATGATGGCACTTTCAGTTCATCGTTCTCTTCTGCTGACACTGCAATTCGATATCGAATTTCGCCATTTTGGCCGCTGTCCTCGTCGACTGCCAATAAGCGACCCTTCAAAAATTTTTTTTTTTTTTAAATATCAATTTTTAATTTTGCTTTACAATTTCGCGTCCGATCGGAGCATTTTCGTCCACAAATAATTCCAATTGGTCACCACCTGTCGTTTCGATGCCAACAAAAGCTAAAAATTGTTGAGCAATGATGGCATTTATTGCTGTGATTTTACAATAAAATAATGGTACCCGGCGAATGGTCGTTGACGTCAATTATTCTGACGACACATTGCAATGTCGAAAAAAGAGATGGTTGGCCTCCGTCCTTTGCTCTGATCAACTAAATTAAGACAAAATGTCTAAATTAATTGTTTTAATTTCAATTAAATATATAGTATTTGTCCATCGGACGGACGGACCAAAGTCAGCGGCGACTGTTTTGGGGTCGCGCGACTTCGAAGAGTCACTTCGCCACTTTCGTAGTCAATCGAAAAAAGCGGTGCCGACATTGTGACGATGCTGAAATGCACTTTTCCTAAAATAAATCAAAATAGAATTTAAATATTTCATAAGTTTGAAAAGCAACTCGCCATTTGTGCCCGAATCGGAATCGTCTGCCCGCGGGCGAAGAACCACCGACGGCACGGGCGCATCTTCTGAAACATTCGCCTCACACGCCGATCCATTCAGCTTGAATTGTGGCGCGTTGTCGTTGACATCCAACACGGTAATTTCCAAATTGGCACTGATTTATAAATATTTATTATTTCTTTTTTTTTGCATTTTTTTCTGACTTTGATCGCATCGGCGGTTGGCCCCCGTCGGTGGCGATTGCTTGCAGCAACAGAAGTTGGGGCAGCGTTTCGTGGTCAAGTTGGACAGTAGTCTGAACAACGCCAGACTTTGGATTGATGCTAAAAATTAATAAAAATTTATTTTCATTCTATTTTATTAAATTCTTTTTCACTTACCTAAAAAATTGGGCCAATTCTGTCCCGTCCTTAACATTTTGTAGCGAATATTTCACTTGGCCATTTTCGCCTTCGTCAAAATCGCGCGCAAAAACACTCAAAACGGTTGTGCCAATCTGCGCAAATGCAAATGTAAAAATGGGAATGGCTGCTGAGAAGCATTATTTATCATTCACTGGCGCGTCCTCCCGAATTTCGGCAATGTAAATGGACTTTTCGAAGGTGGGCGCATTGTCCTGCACATCGACCACTTCGACGAACACCGAAACGGCGGCCGATTTGGAAGGGTCCAATTGCGCAAAAGCGACAACCTTTGTGTAAAAGGCATTAGTCTTACGAGAGACAGGAATCCCGGATTTTAAAGTACATTAGTCTTACGGGAGAGGTCAGTTAAAGTAGATTATTCTTACGGGAAAAGAATCCCGGGTTTTAAAGTCCCGGCAATTGTCGATGATTTTGTGGTTCCCTCTCAACACTATGCCAAATAAATGTTTCGGTTTGAATTATGTATCTGTTTGATTGTCTGTGTCCTCTCACTTTTAACGCGTGCCTTTGCTGCGTCTCGCGGTCCAATGCCTTGGCCAGTCTAAGCTCGCCACTGATTGTGTCAAGCGAAAACAGATTTTCGGACCTGCAAACAAACAAATACTTTTAAAAATCATTGACAAAAGTGTTCGGACCGCGCATCTTCCGGCACACCGAACGCATAATAAAGTGGCTGATCAGACTCGTCGTGCGCTTGCACTTGGACAATCACTGATCGGACAGCGGCATTTTCGGGCACCCTAAAATTAGTCGGGCAATCGAAACACATTTTCTGAGAAGTGATCATCATTTAATAAAAGCAACTTAATTTTCACTCACTCAACAACGTATTTGTCCTCTTTGAACCGAATGCGCGAGTTTCGGGGGTTTCTACGATGAATCCATCGTTTTGCCAAGGATCGCAATGTCCGTTTTCGTTGTTTTAACTAAAAAAGAATGCCACTGGCAGAATTTTTTTGGTCATTGTCCATATATTTACGCTAATTTTCATTTTGGCATTGGTCCAAATTTCGCCATCGGAACAACGCTTTTTCACTTGTACAGTCCAATTCTGATTTCGGCGGATACAATGCCTTTGCTCGACAAAAACAATTTTCGAGAAAGGGTCGAGAGATATGTGCCGAGAACGGAGTTGGGGGAGAGGGCATTCTAATTAGGCAAACATTTTAAGGGTAACAAAATGCCAAAATTGACAACCATTTGGCCATTTGAAAAGTGCCGTCCCCGGATGAATGCAGCGAGCATTGACCAAAAGTGATTTGATTGGGTAAATGACCGATGGATTGTCTGCTTTTGACGTATTTGTCAAATGAGTGCAAAATGCGCAATATTCAAAGGAGGAGCAAATATTTGTAAGCAGTACAAACACAAAAATAGCTAGAGAAGGGCGAAGCGAAAAGAAAGGCAATGGCAACGACGGCATCTGCCAACAAAATGAACGGCATTTTGGGAAATTTATAAATGCATTGAATGGCATTATATTGGTGATTATATTTTGGTACAATTTTAAAACATTCATTAATCAGGGCCAATCCTTTGAAAAAAGAGGTCAGCATTAAATCGTTATTCGGAATTTATAACACAAAACAAAATATGTACATACATATGTTGGGTACCTTTTAAATAATGCCAAAAAAATAAAAGAAATCGCTCTCGGGCCTTCTTCTGGGACAATTAAATGGATACATATGTACAATTTGTGCCTTTGGATTTGTTAGGATTAATTTTTGCATGTATGTGGACTATTGAGAAAGATGGATAATGGAGATGCTTAAATTGTGGGGATAATTGGGAAAGGGAGCAACGGGGGAAGGGGGCACAGGCCGCGGGGGGACATAATGCTGGGCGGGGACAGGTGTCCCCTCTGGCGCTGCTTATGGTGACGCTGGATTTGGATTTGTTGGATTGGGTGGGAGATAGATTTTGAGCAATTTGCAACTCTTTCCTTTCTCCCCTTTGCTTCATGCAAATCCCCCCCCCCCCCCGGGGTTGGTGCAACCTTTCGTTCCTATTCATTTGAATGGACCGCGGAAGCCCCGCGGGCGATGTTGTGGATGGACGGACGAGGCCGGCAAAGCAGTGAATGGACAAGGGCATGGCTAATGAGAGACGGAAGGGGCGGAGTCATCGGACGGCATGAGAAACGCCCGCTGGGGAACTGGGGAGGGGCATGGAAGGCAAAGAAGGGAAAGGGTGGGAGTGAAAGGGAGAGAGAGGGGAAGGGTAAGGGAGAGGGCGATGGAAAGGGTGTGAGAGAGGGGAAGGGAGAGTGAGAGAGAGAGGGTGAGAGGGAGAGATGATGGAGCCAAAGAGTGCGAGAGAGTGGAGGGAGAGGTAATTGGCCCCACTGGCAAAGATCGGTGATGGTCAGTAAAGAGAGCAGAGAAACAGCAAATGCTGTATTTATTTTTGCTTAATATTTTTAAAAAGTTAAATGTAACAATTGAAATGCGTTCTTTAGGTAGTTATAAAATTTAAAAAAAAGAATTGAAATGCGTTACTTTTATAAATAAAATTAAAATATAAAAAAGAAAGTGAGTTAAATGTAAGTCATTTAATAAAATGTTAGCGCAATTAAATACGAATAAATCCATTCAGCAGCATGGTTAAGCTTTAGGCTTCTTCCTCTTCTGTCTTTTTCGAAGGGATTATTTTACACAAATTTCGAAACGCTAATCCGATGCCCCCAGCGTTTTATGCTTGGTCAGCACCCGTCCGTCTATTTATTTATTCATTCGCTCGGAGAAGTAATAAGGCCGTCGAAATGGCGCCGGAGGGTCAATGGCCAGCAGAAGCAGCAGGGCTCATTCAACCGACGACGGGTGCCGTAATTAAAGCCGCTGGACGACGACGACGAGGGAATGGCACCGGCGGCACAATGACTCACTCACACAAACCGGCTGAAGTAGGCACACAAAGTGCCAAAAAGCAAAAAAGAAATGAAAAATATGTAGTAATAAATAACAAAAAAAAAAGAAACATTTATTTTAAATTGTTGTTTCAAAATTGTTGTAAATTAATATATGTACAATCTGTTCAAAAATTATGAATTCAAGAATTTTTTTCTTCACTTCACCTACTTACGATGGACCAATCGAGCTGACCACTCATACCTTCCACATAATATTAAGATACAGACAAAAAAATTATAAAATGTGAAGAAAATTTTTTTAATAAATTTTTTACCGAAAATTGCCCCAAATTTACTGTTCCATAATTATAAACTCAAGAATTGAAATGCGAATAACTTTTTTTGTTGACAGAGTAAAAATCTGAAAAAATTCATGATAATTTGTATAACATTTGATACTGATCAAAAAAGGTAATTAGGTACTCCAAGTTGATCAGACGTCTCTCCTTCGTGGAGATTCGGAAACCCCAAAACACAGCCAAAACGGGGAAATTCCCGGAAAAAAATTCCGGATGTTTTTGAAAAAATAAGTATGACGAACAGAAAGAAAGGCAAAACAAAACTCAACAAAAAAACATCGGTCCAACGGAAGTAGGTAAAGTGAAGAAAAAATTCTTGAGTTTATATGAAGAAAAAATTATTGAGTTTATAATTTTGGAATAGACTGTACATATTAATATTTGGGTAATGAATGGAATATATTATTGATAAATTGAATTTATGTAAGAATAAGGCAAATAAATAAGAAAAGATTTTGCAATATTATTAATGAAATTCATTCGATTAAACAAAATGATGAAGAAGAATCGATGAATTTGTTTGGCAATATTTTCATTATTTTATATATTTGACTGATTTGGAAACATTATTTTATATAACAATTTGTATTTCCTTTAAATATTTTATTTATAAATTCTCTAAATGTTTACAAAAACTGAAAAAATGAAAATGCACCCCAAGGGGCGGGTTTTCTTATCATTTTTTGACAACGTCCAAAACAGAAAATTTCCAAAAAAATTTTTGGAAATTATATTAAGCCATACTTACTTATGACGTTGTTTTTTCAGAAGGTTTAACTTTGAAAACATTTAAATAATTTGCAATTAAATATGGCAGATGCCAAAAACAAACCAAACAATGTGAAGAACAAAAACTTTAAAATGGCAATTGTGTTTTGTGCCATTTTTGTTTTTTTTAATTTTATCGGAAATTCGAATGGAGGAAAAAGTAAAAAAATGGCAAAACAAAAGCCTCAAAAAAGTGATCCGTTGGCAGGAAGTTCGGACAGTTCAACGACAATCGACAAAAATAGGCAATGTCCCGAAAAGGACGAAACGTCACCAAATACAGAAGGTGCGACAAAATGCATAAAATCGAATTATATCTCAAAATTTTAGATTTAGATGAAATTCAGCTGGTGACGGACTTCAAAAAATTTTTGTCAGAAAAAAATTCTGCGGATTTTGAAGAAAGATTTCAAGAAAATTCGTTGATTTGGCATTTTACTCAAAAAATTTTTAAACTGCTGAGTGCCGATACGAGTAAATTCGATGGAAATTCTTGCAACGAATTGGAGGCCAAATTGGCATATTTTCGAATGAAATGGGAAGAGATCAAAGCATTTCAACAGACTGAAGACAGAACTTTTGTTATTTGCATATTGTACCAATTCGCCTCAAAAATCATTAAAGAAACGGCCACTTTTGCAACGGAAATCAGTGATTGGAGCAAAGTGATCAATGAAAGCAGACTAATTGAACACATTACGGTATTCATTTACTGTACTTATTTTGGTTAATGGTATACGGTAGTAATATTTATATAAAAATGCCGAAAAAATATTCATTCTGTTGTAAGATGGACGACGAAGTGAATTGCGAGTCGCCGCCCCATGCGAAAGGCATTTACACAGAATTGATGAGCGAAACATCAATGGGCATTATTCTTGGAAGTAATTTGGCCGATTTGCTGGAGCTTAGCCTAACATTTCGGCACTTTTTTTGCCACGAAATTGAAATGTCCAAAATGAAACTTGAATTGAACAAACACATTGAAGCAAATGAAATGAGCATTTTGGAAAACGAATTCCCGGAAATTATACGCATAGGCAAGTGCTTTAAAACAATAACAAATTAACGGCATTTTTGGGGACATCGAATTTTTGCTTGTGATCAGAGGTCTGAATTTAAGTCTATTAGTTCGGGTTTCGAAATCTTTTAATCTAAAACTTTTCCAATATTGGCTACCAGGCCCATTAGTCACTTCTCTTAAAGGATCTTATCAATCCCCGCCCACGGCGTTTTAACCGCCAAGCAATCGAAATATAATCCTTACAATTAAGATAATTGCGCTTTTCGTAGTATTCAGGGCCCAAATTCATCAATTTTCATAGATTTGACAATTACTCCGATACTTTTTGTTCGCTGCCAAGCTTTGTTGACCAATCACAGCAACAGCGAGCAGTTCAAAGTGACGCTGATGCAGTGGACGATAGGCCAACTGATCGAAGCGTTGATTCGCAGCTCGAATGAGCTAATGACGGAGCAGCTGAACTTCAGTGTAGACGCACTCCGTGGAAGGATACGGTCGCTGAACACAACGGCCTACCGTAACCTCAGATCAGAGCAGCACCTTTGCGCTCTGATCAAAATGTTGCAATTTGCCGAATCAATCAGCCCCAAAAATGCACACAAAATCAATGAGAAAGCGGTGAAGCGTTGGCGCGGTTTGGAGGAGTGTGCGGTAGCAGTGGAACGCCAGAGGACCGTCGATCAGTTCCGTCGGAGTGACACTCAGGCGGACAAGTTCGAGCAGTCTTTGCAGAAAGTGATGAAATATAAGCCGGAAAGATTCCGCGAGATTCTGCTGGTGCCCGGATCAAAAACGCGATTGGCACTTCTGATGGGTAGCAGGGAGCGATTCGATAAACTGATCGGAAATGAGGGACTGTTGAAAAACGTTTACACAGAAGACGGCAAGTCAACTTCTAAAAACTTCTTTCTTCTCTCTCTCTCTCTCTTTCCTCTCTCTCTCTCTCTTTCCTCTCTCTCTCTCTCTTTCCTCTCTCTCTCTCTCTTCCTCCACTCTCTCTCTCTTCCTCCATTCTTCCTTCTCTCCTCGTATCTACAAAGTATTGTAGTGTAGTTCTCTTCCCTTTACTACATTCAGTTTTTCGTTTCTCGCCGTCTCTTTCACCCTACCTCTCCCACATCTCCCAGTCCCTCCTTCTTTCTCCCTCTCTCACACACACACACACTCTCTCCTTCCGTTACTGTTTCCCTCACTGTCTTTTTTAGTGTTCACCGACGATATCCGTCTTTGTTCTCATTATAAGCTGTCATTTGATCCTGATCAGTCTGAAGATAAAGCTTGGGCAAAATGCTGCAAAATTGGCACTGATCTGATCGTTTTTATGCGATGGTTCAAACGGAAATTGGACAAAGTCAACCAATTGACTTTTTGGATCAAAATTTACAATTTTGTAGCGGACGAACTGTACGATGCGATGTTTGACAAGGAGGAGGCGGAATTGGACAAATGGGAACAAATTCTGATGGAAATATTCGCAGGGACAAAAAATTTTGTAAAAAAAAATTTGAAAAAAGGCGTTAAAAATTTTTACAAAAAATGGAAGGAAACGGTGGTCGATGAGGCAATGAAAAGCCATAAAAAGAGAGAAAATGTGTTAAAAATTGGGGAATGGATGGAAAAAATGCACCAAAGAGAGTTTAAAGCATTGCTGGCAAACGGACACTTTAATAGTGAATTTCGAAAAAGTGAGTTAATTACTATTTATTTAAATTTTGTTACGAATTTTTAATTATTAATATAAATTCAGTTATTCTCTCCCAAAACGCTGTGATAACAAATGAACTGATGCAAAAATTCTTTACCGAGAAAACTATCGCGGATTTATGTGATGAGATCAGCAGAGGGGACAGCAGTGTATTATTTGTTGGAGAAAGTTCAAAATCGGCGGAAAAATGCCATAATTATCAATCAGAGGCCAAAGATGAAGCCAAAGATGAAGCTGAAAGGGCGGCGGGTGATGAATCAGATCACCAATGGCAGCAACAAATGTCAAATAAGCAAATCGAGCAAATTCTCAAGGAAATGCTCTTCAAAGGCGGCACAGAAAGTGCGGAAGAGTGCCAAAATGGGAACGGCACTTTGAATTTGGATGAGAGGACGGCGCTGGCGCAATGCGTAAAAAGGGGAATTTAATTTTTATGTTACGAATTAATTAATTGTAATTTAATTCATTGTTACAGCACTTTCCGTGTCCATCAACAGAAGAAGTGCAGGGACAGCAAAATTCGCTGATTGAAAATGCCACAATTGGTCAGTGGACAATTCACATTTAAATGGCTGGCATTTAAATACGAATAATAAATAAACTTTTAGAAAAGGAAGGCAAAACACTTTTGAGTGCATATTTATGCTATCTGAACAATTCCTCGCGCACCGACGACACTTATGCCATGGAAGGCGGCAAACCCATTTTGTTCATCGAACTTCAGGGGGTAAGTGGATGCCGCCATCCAAAAACGATGATTTCGGTATCTGAAAAAATCACGAATTTTAACCGAACATTGACGAATTTCGACAAACATTGCCAAACATCGGTTCTAACACGTTTAAATCCTGTAACAAGCAGGTAAGTAAAACTATTTTCGGCCTGAATTCGAGCACGTCTGCACTATTTCGGGTTTCATGTTCTTCTTAACATGTTCAAAACATCGAACAAACATTTTCGATATTTAAAAATGTTTGAGACATATTTGGACGAACATTTAAACTCGAAATTTTACAGACTGGTTCGAAATACGAAGTGGAACTTGTACTGTGGTTGGTTGGTTTTAAGTTCGAACATTCTTTAGCCCATATTTGGCAATATTCATCAAAATTCGCTAATGTTCGGTTAAAATCGGCTGCAACATATAATCCAAGGAAATAATTTAAATGACATTAAATATGATATATATAATATGAGTGATTAGTGAGTAAATTACCAATTGAACGCAGGTTCTGTGGTTGTTAATGTTAATGTGCGAGCGATTAGTGATAATTGCAACTTCGTTGGCATTGGCACTGCCAGCGGCGTCCGAATTCCGCGCAGAGGCGCAGCTGATGAGCCAACGATGGGACGAACTGCTTGCATTTGTGGACGCACTTTCCCTGGCGGAACACAAATTGTTCGTTGCGTATAAATTCGCGCGCTTTTTATGCGACAACGAAACAATGCGAAACAGCAGCGACCAATGGGTGGAACATCTCGGAAACGAACCATTCGTGCGTATTCTTTTCAAGGTCAATTCGAAAAGAATTGACCGAATGTTTAGAATTTAATAAAATTTAAAGGTGAATGGGACGGAAGATTTGGCACAGGAATGGACAATGTTGCCCATTTATGATCATTTGGAAGCAGTTCGAATATTTGAGTCGCTGACAGCGGACGAAGAAAACAAAATGATCAATTTGCTTTGTGTTAGCGCATTGATTGAAAAATTAAAAGCATTTCGATGGTATTTTTGCAAAATGAACCCTGTACAATTGGAGAATAACAAAACGAGGCTGAGTAAGCTAATCGGAGAAAATCTGCTTGTGCGGTTGGACGAACTGTTCCCCGAAGTGCTTCAAATCGGTCGGTTTTTTGTCGGGTGATCAAAAGGCCAAAAGGAGGGATCACTAAGGGCAACACTTTTTGGGGATTTATCTGATCGACCACCTTATTATATATCTAATTTAAATATTTGTGACCCCAAATTGACCACCTGCTTTATCTGCATGTCGTCTTTATCTGTTTTGACATAACAATGAACGCATTCATTCCTTCAGATGTGCCCGTTTCGTTGGTCCAATCCGTCCTTTACAAAACCTTTCTGAGCCTTCCGAGTGATTCGGAACGTTCCCTGCTGATCGGTTGTCGTCTGATCGTTCCGCTGCTTCTCCGTCGTGCCAAAGACGTCCTCGGCACCATTCCCAATACAATCGCCCCAAATATTTTCAAGGCATTTCAATTCAAATTTCGCTGCGTTCAATTGGCCATTTTTTTGGTTCTGCGCAATGCAAAGGCAAACACATTGCTGACCGCGGTTTGTATGTTGCACAACTTCACCCAATTCATGCTGAAGTCGGGACAGCTGATCCAAATTGTCCGTGGAACGATCAAAGAGCAAACAATTCGAAATTGGAGTGATCAAAAATGTGAAAGAGACGTGGAAGAACGGCTCAGGGCGTATAAGGTGGAATGGGGGATTCTAAATGAAATTAATCCTTTAAAATATCCGAAATCCCTCCCCAATTTATATAATTGTCTGAAAATAGAATTGCACTTCTTTTTTAATAATAAACGTTTCACAATTAAAGCAACAAGTTGCCGACCTAAGCACCTACCATTATGATGACCTAAAGCGAATTGTGGAGACAAATATTGGCAAATTCAGTGAATTTATGAAAAGCACTCGCGGGGCTCGAACTCGCGCCGCCAAATTGCTGACTGAAAAGCACAAAGATCTGCTAAGAATATACCATTACAGGCTGACAAATCGGCAAAGTACTAATCATTGATTGGGAAGCCAAATAATAATTAGAAATAAATTTGAATTTAATAAAAATCCCTCCAATAATTTTTTTACCATGCATTTTTTAGTGTTTGATGATTCAAATATGATGCAAAATTATTTGGATGCCATTTTTGACATTGACACAACGACTCGCATTGTCGGAAATCTGTCCGCTCAGCTCAGTGTTTGGGTCCGTTGGATGGACTCCGAACTCTCCGAGGAACAAAATGCTAACCGAACGATTGGACTCAGAAAATTCTATGAGCACGTGTGGAGCATGGCGAGACTGCAATTTGAGGTGAACTGATGACATTTTGAAATTTAATTAACACTTTCAACCCAAAACCCAAACAAATTAAATCGATGCTAAAAAGAGCATTGATTCCGCCGCACCCGGCTCAAATCGGTAGTGACGTTTTCGAGAGTCTTGGTCTCAGAGAAGTCTCGGATTTTTTGGGTCTCGGGTCTCGGGCTCTAGTCCCGGTTTCGCGGTCAGGTATCGTCGTGGTCAAGTTCCGGTTTCGAACGTCACTACAAACCGGGATTGCCACGACCCCAGTTCGGGCAATTCAATGAATCAATTGATGCCAAATTGTGTGGGTGGATTCAGTTCGGCGTCATCATTCTCTCTCTTTCTCTATTTTAGGAAATGTTCGATGAGTTGGAGGACAACAATTTGGGGGAATTGGAGCAGCAAAGTTATTTGCTCAAAGAATTGTTGCCACGAGCTAAGGAACTCGTCGAAGTGAAGCGGACAGAACGAAATTTGGACAAATTGGACATTCACAGAGAAAGCAGCAGCAGCAAAAGGCAGCAAAAACGGGAGAAGCCGGAGAAGCATCCGTTGATGGCCGAATGGGCACAAATGATGGACAAAGTGCGCGGGGAGGCCTCGAAAATGGCATTATCGGAGGAAGAAACGGAGCAAGAACGATGGACAAAACGGCGACACTTGGACACTTTGATCACTCTTTTGGCAGCCAATCGGCACTTCAGACAACAACTCCAAAAGGGTAATGGCACAATTCAATTGATTTACGATGCTAAAAGGGCGAAAGCTTTTTAAATTATTTTCAGGTTTGGATCAGAATAATGAGGCCAAAGAACGCTTGTTGAATTTTATACAATTGGAAAAAATTGATCAGTTTGTATGCCTTTTAAATGCAACAAATGAAGAAGAATTTGAAACAAAAGTAAAACAATTAAAAGGGGAAATTGTCAGCAGAGAATATAAAACGGGAGAAGAAGAGAAAAAGCAGCAGAATGAAGCAAAGACAATGGCTGATCAGAATATGAAGAAGCTGATCAGAGAGGAGGAGAGACTGAAGGAAAAGATGGCCCAGAGACAGGTGGAGAAGCAAAAAAGGAGGCGAGAGAGTGAGCAGAAGAGAAAGACGGAGAGGGACAGACGCAGAGAGAGCAAAAACAGTGACGAATCAACCGAAGAAATGTTGTCGGCACTAATGCCATTTTCGGCCGGCATGCCATTGGGCCGGTACAGTGAAGAAGATTTTGGCGACAGCCCGTGCAGATACGGCGAAAGCCCGAGCCCAAGCCCGTCAAGATGTTTGGACAGTCCCTCCAGATATGGCAACAGTCCTTCCCAAAGCCCCTCTAGGTAAGCTGGCTCTGTGCCAAATCCGGCGGCTGGGCGTGGGAATATTCGCGTTTCAACAAAATATGCGATTTAAACTAACCGACAGCGGGAAAAATCGTTCGTTGTTCCCCCCTCACATCAAGGCATTTTAGGCATTGCGAAAGTCCGTCAAAATATTTTGCAAGTCCGTCACGTTACGCAATAAAAAGTCCCGGCGGCACTCCATCGAAATGGCAAAAGAAAATGCTGGAAAAGGAATTAATTAATGAATTGGCCAATTTGCAATTGTCCGGTGAGTTTGATTTTTTTTTTTGTTCAAAACATTCATTTCAAAGGCATTTTTAGATTTTGCTTCTGACGAATTTTTGCATTTACTTTATGCTCAATTTCTTACGAATCCCTCCGAAAGGAAACGGCGAATTTTGGACATTGGCGTTTTTGTGAACGAAATTTCGCATCGAATGGAAACAGTCGCAAAATTTAATAAAATTTTAGAGCTTAAAGGGGAAGAAATGCTTCTGCCTTTTGAATATGGTCAAAGAATGGACGAATTGAAATGCTTTTTGAAGGCATTTTTTGAGGAAAATAAAAATGCCATTTTGGAACTTAAAACTGAGGGCGAATTTGAAGAATTTGTGGGCATTTTGCACCAAATGTTAAAACGAACAATTTTTGAATTGGAAGGCCAAAAAAACGACGGCGAAAAAATGGAAGAAAATGAATTGGAAAATAATAAAAATAATAATAATTCATTAGCATTATTCGATGAGGAGATGAAAATGGTGAGGAAACAATTGCACAGAAACAAATTGGCAAAAGCGATAGCAAATTGTGACGAGCAAAATGAATTGGCAAAAGTAAATGCCAAAAGCATTTGGGAAGCTTTGGAGGAGAGCGGACAGAACAATGTGCTGATGAAACTGCTCGTGACGACAAAGTCAAATTTGGCGGAAAGATTCAAAGAACATTTGCAGGGATGGCACACATTGGCGGCACAACGACAAATTGGTACAAAGAAACAAAGAAAGAACAAAATGCCATCCATCACATAAACTATTGTAGTTGATGATGTGCCCGCCCTATTTTGGACCCTTTTCGGAAACTGATCTTTGGTTTCCCATTTTACTAATAAGCCGCACTTTTTTGTCGACATCCGTCGGTCAAATCCCTTCCATACACACACAAACACACCCATAACCTGACCCATTTGAATTTGTGCATTTGGGAATTTTGTTTGATCCAATGGATGCCGGCGATGAAAAAAATGTAGAAATGTCGAAATAAATAACAATATTTCAGACCGCAATTTATATGAACAATTTGAAGATAAATTCATGGAAAAAAATGATTCAAAACTGGAAACAAATTTTCCTGAAAATTCGCAACAAATTTATTTTAAAAGTACAGATGATTCAGTGCATGAACAATTTGTAAGAGTTACACATAAATTAATGAATTTTTTTTTTCAACCAATTAAGTTGGTCTCCATTTTGAACGAAAATGGTTTCTACGAAGCGCAATCGACCGGATCGGCTTTGAAGGCATTGAAATTGATCATTTCGGAATGGGTTCGTTCGTTGGACCGATTAAATCACATTTTGAATTTACAATTCTTTTAACTGCCATTTTTGTTTGATTTTTGAATTTGTTTGTTTCCTTGCAGTCCGATGGCACTGCGCGACTTTTGGAGACGGGCTCTTATTTGTTGGGGGCGCACACGTCCAACGCGGACATTGACACAATTTGCATAATGCGACAGCGTTTGGCGACGCAAACGGAAGAAATGAATGCCTTTTTCAGCAATTATTACTGCAATTTAAGCCAAAGAATTTGCGAAGACAATTCTTTGTATTGTCTGTTGTGCAAGGCATTCATTGCATATTTAAATATAAATATCATATATAAAATTAATTATTTATTTATTATTTATATTATTTTTATTAGCATCCGTTCGTCGATTTTTTGAACAAAGCTCCGCGTGCTTACATGCCGATGCTTGAAGTGCGTTTTAGCGGCATCGAATTTGACGTGTCCTTTGTGTTAATCTCCGACATTGAGTCCATTCCCGACGAACCTTTGGATGCAATTGATGTCAAATGGATGATGAATATTTTGGCATTATCGCCAGAACCGCGACGCGATGCGATGCTCAAATCGCTTTCCGGTCAAATAACAGCAAAAATAACAAAAAATGCATTAAATATGCAAATTAAAATTTTAGGTTATTTGGCAAACCATCGAATTTTGGAATTGATGAGAAACAAAGGCAATTTGAAAAAGTTCAAAACTTTACTTTGGAGCCTCAAATTTTGGGCAAAAAGTCTGATTGACAATGTTTGATAACTCATAATCATCAAATTTACTTTATTTGTAGGTAATTACGTTTATGGCGGTATATTTGGCCTTTTCAACGGTGCCGCACTTTCTATTTTGACGGCAAAAATGATTTTGTGGTACCCAAACTGTTCCGTTCCATTTCTATTTGAAAAAATGATGCTAATTTTGACCAATTGGTAATTTGAAAAATAATTAAAAAAACAAATGTTAAATTTAAAGGAATTGGCCAATGCCCATTCAGCTGACAGAACAAAGTACCAAAAGTAAATTCCAATCGATCAGTTGGAATGCCTTCGACGAATCGATGCCACTGATAATGCCAATAATCACTCCGGGCAATTTGATGCAAAATGCTTCTCAAAATATCAATAAATCAGCTTTTAGCATAATACAAAATGCGATGAGAGAGAGTAATTAATTACCGAATTGTTTAATTAATTACCAAATTGTTTAATTAATTACCGAATTTGTTATTTGTTGTCATTTTGCCCTTTTAGCATTTGCTCAGCTGAGAATATTTCGAAATTTGGCAATTAATTCGTTCGCCGATGAGCAAAATTGGTGGAAGAAGCTATTCCCAGTCAAAGAATTCATCAACAAGGTCACTAACTCACTTACTTTCGGAGACACTTTTTTGAAAAAATAAATTAATTCATTAGAAAATTCCTACAGAATTAATTGACTAGTGAATAATTTACCCAAAAATTTTCACAATGTCAATGGATTATTTTTTGTATGCTTAACATAATTAATTACACATATATACAGTACGACCACTTTGTCGTCATTGTTTGCATGGTAAATGTTGCGCAGAATGTCAACCAATTTTGCCGATTTGTGGAGCGAAAAATGCGCTTTCAATTGGAGAAATTTGATGCAATTTTTGACCAATTCATTGAGTACAGCCATGTGAATCCGAATTCGCATTTTGCCAACGAAACAAAATGCCCCGAAACGATGGCAACAAATGCCAATGCCAATTCTCAGTTGGGAAAATTATAATTATTGTTTTTTATTTATTGCGTTATATGTTCACAGATTCCATTTCTGTAAGCAGTGGTTAGTCGGACTTAAATTGAAGGAATTGGGCAACGACGGCGAAAAGGGACAAAAAGTTAAATTGGGCGAAGGGACGCAAAAATTGTTAAATGAAACGGTGAAAATGGAAGTGGACAGCAAAATATGCAGGGAATACGCGCTGAACGTGCTCAGAGGATGGTACCAACACGTCACAATTGAATCACGATACGTCGAGGCGAACGAATTAGCGCAATTTGGGTACACAAATTTATATTGGCACTTTGAATTTAAAAATTAGCCCGGGGACGCCCTCGGCACTTCCTCCCTTCCCCCCCCCCCACCATTCTTCGATCCGAGTATCGAATAGAACAAAAAAGTCCAAACGAATAAAGAGAATAACTGGCTGCTTAACTGATTATGAAGCTAGCCTCAGGCAACAAAGAAAAATAATTAGACTAAACCACAAAATAGTTAATGTAATAAAATAAATTCAGTGTTCCTTTACTTGGGAATCGAAACCTCTAACGGATGAGATCCCAATTTAAATGTAAAATTCTCAGGTATTTTAAACAAAATGAAGAAGACGATGGAACAGTGTCAGAAAAGATAGATCATTGAACTAAAAACGATTTTAAATATTAAAATTATATGTTATTTAAATGCATAATAAAGCTATGTATTAGAGTTCGGACCGGGCTGGGCCCGGGTTTTGCAAGGCCCGGCTGGTGATTTTTAAAAAAACCGGTTGGAATCGGTCGGGCCCGGAACCCGGTTGTTTTCGAAAATGGCCAATCCGGCCAGGCCTGGCGAATTTTGACCGGGTTTTACCGGGTTGTCATCTTGGCAAGAATGTAAATAATCCTTAACAAAAATGCAATAAACCTAAAAATGCACCCCTATAAATGCTTTACATGGGAGGAGGTAAATGGGACGCAAAAATAAGTAATTTATGCAGTGTGAAAAATAATTCTCAGCTTCCAAGCTCTTTGTTGCTCTCTTTTTTAAAATTTTGGGGTGTAGCCTTAAAACCGAAAAGTACCGGTTTGTGCTTACGTTTTGACAGAAAATGTGTATGGGTTCGAATTTTCTTTTTAAAGTGTTTATTTTTATGACTTTCTCTGCATTTGTTTTAGCTTGAAATCTTTTGAAGATCTAATGGGAGAAAAAATATGAAATACTGCTACAAGCGAAAAATTTTCAAAAATTTATAAAATTATATTTAAAGTATTGGTAATAGTATGGATGGTACCCCCCCTTTTTTGAAAAAAAATTTTCAAGTTTTAAAAAGTCATAAAAACAAGTTTCTAGGGGTTTTTAAGGTCGCTGATCACGAATCCGACATTCATTTCGCATAATACCGAACCCCGGACCCGAATTCGAACCAAAAGTCGAAAATCAAAAAAAATTTCAAAATTATTTTTTGTCTCAAATCATTCGAACGTACGAATTACTTCAAATACATGAAAGCAACAACCGTTAGAGACACTTTGGTTCTTTCGTGTTTTACGACCCCCCCTGAAATTTTCAAATAAAGGGTCGTTTATAGGGTTATTTGGTGCGCTGATCACGAATATAACATTTATTTTTCCCAATTTCGAATCCCGGACCCGAACTCGAACATTGGCATAAACCCTAAATCATAAGGTTTTACTATCAAATTTGGTATCAATCGACAGCTCTTGACGAGACAAACCGATATAAATCAGTTAGAACTCGACCCGAATCATTTGAGCATTGGCCGACTGAGTCCCAGTGTAAAATGATCATTTCAGTACCAATGATCAAAACAGCAGTCAAGGACAACGTAATGACAGAATTACACGCAAAAAGGAGCATGCGAAGACGGAGCAAGTAGTGGGGCGCCCGAGCGAGCGTAGGGTTGCGTGCGCCTGGTTAATGTCGGGCCGAAGGCCCGACATCAGGCGCGAGCAACCCAGAGCTAGCGAGCGGCGCCACACCTACTGGCCGCCGTAGTCGAGTGTGCGCTGGTTTTTAGCGCAATAATTTGTCATTGGTCACTATAATAATGCTTATTTTGGTTTTCCTGCTG
>JAKKIK010000115.1:0-49272 GCA_024500135.1 Heterodera carotae
TTTGCAAGTCATTTTTGGTAACAAGCGCACAGACCACTAGGCCACGATTCAAATCTTTATTGTCGTTAGGGCCCAAAATCGAAACGCTGTGTATATATAAAAAAAGTGTTTCTAGGGATTTCCAGGTCGTTGATCAATATCCATTCCGCAAAATACCGAGATACGGACTCAAATTTTGTTTTCATCTAAAAGGAGGCGCAACGCTTCAGTTAGCATTAGTTTACTTTTTCTGGACTCTAATAATTTTCAAAACTTCCATTAATGTCCATACTTAATGGCTCCAACATAAAACATTTTGTTTAGCGCAAACATTGCTGATTGTGAGATAAAAAGAGCTCCTCACTGTTAAAGGCCGGCAATTCTTCATCTTTTCATATAAACAAGCCTTTTTCTTTTCCGCTCTTTTCCGCATACCTTTCTCTCTGTCCAATCTCATTCCAGCAGGAATCCATCATCAATCTTTCGATTCGGCTATATGCAAATGGCGATGTTTGTCATTCCATTCTCACTACCCAATCCACTGTCCCTCTGCTGGGGAGTCTCGACTCGACTAAAGTCCTCTTCTGTTTTTGGTGGTCCATTGGCCAAAAGTGCTAAAGGATTACATACCACCCATGCATTTATATTTGTACATATGGCCTGCTGAAGCAACGGTTTCTTCTATGGCACTTACAGAAACAATGTTTCTGGAATTTAGCTACTAAGGGTTTTGCCACCTCTTCCCCTATCATTAATTTTTTCGTAATCAGCTCCCGGAAAACCGCATAGGACAAATTTTCAAAAAATTTTGGTGGTCAAAACTGGGAAATACCCCGGACTCTGTGCTCGCCCTGCTCCCATTTCAAATTTCATCCGATTTGCTTCATTTTATATTCTCTGTTTGCTGCTTATGCATCGTTTGAATTGCAAATACATTTTCCCATGTGAATGACCCTTCAATTTCGAGGCTCATCCAAATTGCGGTTACGCACATTTATGCGCAAATGCCCTTCAGCCCGAAGATACATAGACGATCAAACGCTCCATTTTATTATCAGGCCCCAAAATGCAAACGCATGGCATTTTTCCTGATTTAAAAAATTTCATCCTGGGTCTTCGGTCTAAAACCTGCATTCTTATGGCATCAATATAAATTAAAATAATAAGTTTAACATTAAAGCCCGCTTCCATCTTTTTAATAGTTTTATGCCATTTTTTCATTGCCATAATGCCGCTGTTCCATTCCTTCGCTGTCATTTTCGTCGCTTTTTGCGCACTGTGCCTGCCTTTCTGTTCCATGGCCATCATTTCGTCAGCTTTTAGCCACTTTCTTAATGTGACATTTGGTGCCAACATTGAGGCGTCAATCGCCCGCAGGGATCTCGGATCGCTTGGCAGCTTCGGCGGCGGCACCAAAAGGCCAACGCCGTACCCTGGCGCAATGAAACGCACGCGAAAACGGCCAATCATCATGGTCCATGGGTGGTTAATCAATTGTGCTTTAAAGTTTTAAATAGTTCGTTTTGTGCCATTCAAAGAAAAATTATCTTGAAAAAACCCTCGCGCAGATTGAGCACTTTTGCGGCAGAGTACGAGAACATAAGGCAGTACTTTCTGTTTAACAATTACACCGACTCGGAACTGTACGCGACGAGTTACGGGCACGGGCCGCTGAATTGGACATATGACTCAATGGAATGTGAACATGTGCAGAGGGCAAGTTGAGGGAAAGGGGGGGGGGGAGATGTTGTCTGAATTTATCTCGAATAGGCACGGGCATTCTATTACATATTTGCAATACATCCTCAATGGGGGGCGTCTATTGGGGGGGGGGTGCTTCTATTTTTACTCCTCCCTCCGCGAGGTAGATTCTTTCGAGAAAATACAGTATTGCAATATAAAGCATGTTGTATTGCGGGACTCCGTGGATGGCTTGTCTGAGACGGTTAAATTCGTCTAAGATGGCTTGCCTGGGACCGGGGGAGGGGGAGATGTGCAAAATGACCGAGTCAAGACTTAACCCTAAATCAATCCATGGTTATTCACAAATTCTTATCTCTTATAATAAAGTGGTTTCGACAGTATCGAAAGTGGCCAAAACGATCAGTCGTTTCAATTCAATCAGCTTAAGTTCCGTCGATTAATGCTCGCCGTTGCAAATTACACTGATTCTCGGGTCGATGTGATCGGCTACAGTATGGGGTCACCAATTGCGAGAAAGGTTATTAGAAATGATAGGAATTGGCAAAAATTTAAAATTAAAAAACTGTGTTTAACGATAAACGAGAAGCCGAGAAGGGTTTAGGCTATTTTGGGCGGTGCTTGCGTTGACACGGGCGAATATTTGGGCACTCCGTTGACGGCAATTGTCCACACTTTCCTCGGCGTTGCGGGTGCCAACCGCGACTGTGTGCATTTGTGCCGTGTGCTGACGCGTGCCACCGGCGATGCGCCATGCAATTCGATCAGCGGAATGAAATGCCATTCCAAATTTCTCCAGGACATAAACAGTGCGTCTCAGGGGTAAGCATTATACACAATATAAGGTTATATTAGTAATTTTTTATTTTGTTTTTAGGCGGCATTATGAGGCCATCCATCGCGTGTACACAATTTATTCCCGTCATGACGAAGTGGTGGGCTATTTGGACTGTGATGGCAATTTGGTGAGCTCCATCCCTTCTCAGGACAATCACATTGAGGTGATGGACAAATCATTGGAAGCTACCGCATTTTCTAGATTAAAGCCGCCCCCCCCTAATAAAGCCCCACTTTGGGAAGAGTCCCAAAACAAAGTTGTACCCTCTTATCAATCCCATAGCCAATAAAGTCCCCCTTTGAGGAAAATTGAGCCCCGAGGACTCTAATATAGGAATAAGGCAAAGTTAACAATTTTCAAACGTAAAGCCCTGTACTCTCAAATTTGAAATTTTTTACATATTAAATGAAAAATCAAATCCGACAGCTTACCGGCTATTCCCATTTGGGCGCTATTCTTGGCACACCAAAGGAACAATTCGATCTGATCAGTGGCAACTATGAGCATCAACCGAAAATCAATGTGACTATCAATTGGCTGATGGCGTCGGAGGACACTTTTAAATTGGCGCACAAAACATTTCCATTTTTACAGTTATGACACAATTAATTTATTTACACTTTAAAAATTTAAAATAATTAATAAATACTGTAGTTGTATGAAGTTTCTTTGTAAAATCAAATTAAAAATCGACTATCCACCATGCTATTTTTGGCCAATTGGTGGGTGAAGTACAGCTTGACCGTGTGGGCAATGCCAGTCGAAATTAAATAGGTGACAAATGTCGCGAGCAGTCTGTTTCGCCACCACAAATCCACCAGACAGAACAGCCCCGCCTCAAAGGACATCAACGCCCATTCGTTGCCGTAGAGGAAGGCCGAGCTGTACTCGCACTCTGAAGGATCTCTGCAAATTGAAGCAGTAACTGTTGGTGCTTCTTTGAACGTCCCCAAGTCATCTTTTTGGGCATCTGCTGATATGCCTGTCCATGGAGACCCTCTTTTGGGATAAAGCCCACTCAAATCACCTGCTTGATCACCTATTCTGGGATAAAGCTCACTCAAGCAACTGACTTGATCCCCTATTCTGGGATAAAGCCCAATAAAAATCCGGCTCGATCCCCCATTCTGGAACAAAGCCAACCAACCCACTGGCTTAATCCCCTATTCTGGGACAAAGCCCAATTAATCCATTTGTTGATTCCTTGCTCTTGGATAAAGCATACACAAGCACTGATTTGACCCTTCTTACATCACGGAATTATTGTAGAATCGCTCATGATCAGAGTAAGGCAGATTTGGATGCCGATAATGGTAATGTACGACACTCAGCGCCATGGATCATTTCCGTATGCTTACCTCCTGAACGTGCCAACTCTGCTGGTGTCAGTGAGTTCTAAGCCGAGCAATGCCTCGACCAGTCGAGGATTGGTGACCACATAGTCGCATTGTGGGTCCACTCGATTCACAAAGTCCTTAAGGTACTCATTCAACTCGTTGTAGCCCGTCGCGATTTGTTGCATTCGCAATGTTGACTTGTCCATCGTCGTATTCATGCTTTGTCGCGCAGCAGCTAAACCCATATGTATTACATTGTACGAGGGGATTTTGTCCAAATCGGATTGAGACGGGGATTCGATTTTCCATTAGGTTTGTTTTTCAACCAATTTTTTCGGGTTGATATTTGTAAGACTCACTGGAAGAAGTTGTATTATTGACAGCCATCGCCATTATCTGATCAATTCGTTCCCGGAAAGCACGTGGAACATTGACTACGAATGTCTGCAGATCAGAGCCCATCTCCAAGCCACGCATGGCGCACAAATTATCCTGCATAAATGGCAATGTGTTTTGTAGGAGATACCTACCAGGGAAGTAACTCCGGAGACTTTTCATGTACCTGATTATATGGTCAAGCCCGTAACCAGAAAAAAATTTTGGGGGGGGAATTCCTCCGCCCCTCCCGCCCCCCCCCCCCCTGGTTACGGAACTGTCACTGGTCCCAATTTTCAGAAATTAATTAAAAAATTTTGTATAAACCCTATTCTCGCACCCTTTCGCGTTGAAGGAAGACATTCATTTGGACCATGTCAGTGTCAGCAAATCCATGCACAGAACGGCCGTGAATGTAAAAGCCACGCTTAAAAAACTGCGACATTCAAAGTGCCATAAAGCTATAACAATAAATAGAGCATCTCAATAAATAATTCGGATTTGAGGCCTTAACAAAACAAAAGCATTAACCGTCGAAGAGAAATGTCCTTTTTAAGGTTAATCCCTAACCCATCTTAGACATTAAACTTGGGGATCGGTTCAAAGGTCGTGGGTCGGCGATCAGATCGAAGAAAGAGCACAAAAAATGCAGGGCAAGTCGTGGATCAGGGATTCAAACGAATTTTCATTACAAAATGATTTGCAGCTTACGAGCGGATGGGTCATGGCCAGCACACTGATGTTGGCCACCGAGCAGAGGTCCATGAAGCTGCGGAACGGATCCGCCACTCTTTCAACGATGAGCACCTGAACAAGCCATTGGACCATCGCAATGCCAACATAAAAGGCAATGTCCACGCCGAAACGGCTCATTCGCGTCTCCACAACTTCGGACGGTTGATGGACTACAGACAGAAAGAAGACAAATGCCAATGATTGTGCCAATAATAACACACTTTTTGAATCCGAATTTCTCGCTTTTTTGCGCGGCAACATTTTGATTTAAAAATGTGCTTTTACATATTCACTCCGCCAAAATCTTGTATGGGTTCTCGCCTAAACTCTCGTCTTGTATAATTTGCGACAAATATCACACCCACGCATCATCATGTGACCAGATGACGAAAAAAAAGTGCGAAACCCGGAATTCTGGACTCGATAAAGGTCCCAGAATCCGGTTATATCCATGCCCTGTAGGTCAATACCCAATATGGCCCCCTCCCCTTCCCTTACGTCTTCCAAAGCCGGGCTGAAGCTTTGCAAAGTTGCCAAATTCCAAGTAGTCCAGCAAAATCAGTGTGGTCAGCAGCTGTACACTGAGCCAAGTCTTGCGGCACAGCTGCAACTCATTCCATTCATTTGCGATCAGATAGGTACGCCTAAAACATTGGATCCGATTGATCGGATGAATGCGAGTCTAAGAATTTTGATTTATACATTTACCAACCAAATTACGACCGAATTTTGTTCGCATTTTGCTTCGCCTTTTATCTCGTCAATTGGCTTTTTGTTGTTCATTTGTGCCCGAGGCCGCTCCCAGTCGATGAAAAATGTTTGGATAAGTGTCAGACAACTGAATTTTAAATAAAACCCAAAGGCATAATCAAATTGAATTAAATTATTTCTTTTCACATCAATGTGTGTGCCAAAGACAGCGTCTTCAGCGCGACGGCTGAGATTAAATAAGCGACGAATGAGCCTTCCTGGGATTCGGCCAATGGGACGTAAAACTGTTTAAAAATGGAGTAATTTGAAGAAATGCCGAACAAAATGAATTTGATGGAGTGGGAAGGGGACAGTGAAATCAATTAAATAGCATTGTCCTATTTTTCAACCCCGTCGAATGTGGTTCAAATGGATGAGAGGCGAGGGGGTTCTATTACAGAGAATAGGTATTTGTATTTAGAATTTTTCAAAAAAAGTTGCCTACTGCTGTACAATGTTATCCATTCGACTGACTTTGTTCGACTCGGAGGCTATAATATACGACTAATGTCAGGGTGGGGCGGGGATGCCTCTGAAGCGGCGGATTAATGCAAAAAGGGCACATGTTTCGGCTCTTTGATCTTTTTGTAATGCCAACGGACCAAATGTGTACAATACCAGGTGACTTTGCAGTTTGTATGCGAAAGTGAGCCAAACGGCGATGATGCTTATCACCAACAGAAACACGTTGCCAATGCCGTCAGCAGCGTACAGTACCAGCTTGAGAATGGTGGACATGTCAATGATCAATTTGCCCGAACGTCGGCCCCAACTGAAAATGTCTGAATTTTTAGACATTAGTCGAACATACCTATAAATATGCCGCCCTAAAATCGGCCGAATACGACGAGCAAAAAGAACCTGTAAGCGCGAACAGCTGCCCATACCGCTGCAATGGAACAAGCAGTTGCCATTACGACTTCGACAGTCTTATCGTACGGGTAACTGTCGGCGTGGTATAAAATGCGAAATTCAAATTCCACTAAAATGCCATTGTCGACGTAGGAGGAGGCACTGTTGCTGTTTGAGTTGAATTGTTGCTGTCCTGGTCGATATTTTGGTTGTTGTTCTACAGTTTGAGCATGAGAAATTTGAAGATACGGAACAAAAATTCGACCTTCTTGGAATGGCTAAAAAGGCATTAAAATGGAAAGCCGACTAAATTTGTAATTACTTGTAAATGGATATGTAAAGTGATTCGATTCGGGCTTCGAATAAGTTGATCAGTTCGATTGGCGAGTGTTGCTTGATCAGCTGCAACAACGACCAATTGTTTGTCGACAAGATAAAAACGTTTGGTCATCACCACGCGCGAGTCTCGACGAAGTTGGTCCAGCCGATTAGGGTACCAGCCGGTGTATTGGTCACCACGAATGTCCTCATTGAGAATTGGCATAGGATAAAGCTAAATTGAACAAAATTATTAATAAATACTTAATAAGGAATTATCTAATACACAGGCGTGTCCGAAATATGGCAATTCTGTGAATATCAGCGGATTTGGACTTTATGGAGATGAAGTTATCCGAGCATTATCCGTCATAGCCGTTCATTAAAACACATATGGATTCAAATAATTTCGGATTTAACGATGTCAGCGGATACCCACAGACGGACACACGCATACAAAGTTTTATCCTGAGTCAGGCCAGCTAACCCACCTTAATCTCTCCATTTATTTCCTCAAATCGGATGTACAACTCGAAGAATGCCGTCTCTGTGCGATCGTTTTCAATTAGCCAAACGCATTTTTGCCGGAAAAAAGTGCCGAAACGCAATGCTATCTTTGCAAGACTGTGCCAGGACGCTGAAGGGCATCGTTGCAGAAAAACGCTTTCGAATGGTATTTGACCAAGAAAAGTGCCATTTGCCATGAACGACATTGCAACTATGTCCAAATAACTGTTACGTCTCTGTTCAATAAGCTCATAAATGGCATCAATAGCATTGGCACGAAAAATTTCAATAGAAGCGTCAATATTGGCGTAAAAAAGTTGAGGAACAATGGAACTAAAATTTTAATAGTTATTAATTTTATTATATAATTAGCCTTAGACCAGAGATCATATCACTGAAAACTAGCTGTTTAGAATTGCTTTTAATCCCATTAGGTGCAATTCCGAGATCTTTTTTTTTGCAAAATTCCGACCCCTATTTTTTGCAGACCCTTGAAAGTGATCTCTGATCAATTATCCGATAATTCGCGCACCCTTTCAACCGATCCGACATTTGCTGTAAGTTGATACGCGCATTTTCAAGCCCACTGCATGCGCCGCCGCTTGTCCGAATGTAGTTCTGCAATGTGCACAAATTTGCAAGTTGCTCACATTGACGGCGATCGGAACGCTTACAGGCGAATTCGGCATCGCGCAAATGCCGCTTTATGTGATCAGAGACAAAATTGGTATTATCGTCGAGCAACGATTGAATCTGATAAGCATCAGCTGGCAAATCAGTGCAAAATGGAAGTAAATTGTTCTGTGAAATGGATGAGTCATATTCTTAAAAATTAAAAAATAAATTAATCGTCCCATTATTTACTTTTGCACAAATACATGTCGCATTTTGGCATGGCACACATTCGTTGCGCATGCCATTTGGCGTTGTGCCTTCAGGGCATTTTACACATTGTTCAAATGGTTGGGCTGTTCCGTTCATTTTGTGCCAGATAAGTTGGGCAATGCGATCATCCTCACAAGGTGGACATTGGCCGGTGTCAGTGCGCGGATTCAAACGGTGTCCGTCGGAGGCCAAACATATTACACAGAATGCCAAATTTCTGCTCATCGCAAAGCCTAAGTATTTGTTTGGGAAATGCCAATACAATCAATGCTTCCTTTATTAGAGCCCCCTCTATAATAAAGAAGCCTCATTTGGGAGGAGGTGGAAACAGAACACCAGGGACTCTAATATGGGTAATGTGGTTTAAACGACTGCCTGCCAGTGCTAACCTTTCTCGCATTTGGCGCACCCAATTGTCGCCTCGGGGGAAGTTACTAAGGTTGTTGACATTTGACCGGCTGCACATTGGCATTCGTTGGGCCATTCTGTTGAGGGTTGCATGCCCTCGCCGTTGCATTGGTCGCAGTCCATCAGGACGGCATTGAAAAAGGTGCCATTCTCAGAAATTTCGTAACATTGCGCGACATTTTGCCACCGAAAGGAGGACACAGAAAGGGGCGGTTGTTGGACAGTGCCGTGGAGCAAAACAAAGGCGGTGACTATCAGCAGCGAAAGTGGCGCAAATTTTGGCATTTTAAAATCGGAGGCATAGGTCAACAAAATGTTAGGTCATTTTCGATGCGAATAAACAGAAAATATAAATCCGCAAAAAGGAATTGGTCGCCATGGGAACATCGACGACACTGTAAAAATGAGAATCATTGAAGGGAAAATAAAATTTCAATAAAATTTAAAATATTATCGAAAGGAAAAGGAAAATGGGGAGAAAATTGTGTTAAAAGTTTAATGAGTGATGGGCGGCGGATAACAAATCCGACAATGAAAGGGATGGATGCTACTGGACATTTTGTTTTGTATCGGAAAATAATTAACAATAATATTAATATCAAATAACAAATTAAACCAAATTTATTGGTACACAAATCGAAAAAATTACTTTATACGCATGAGACTTATGTAATTTGATGTGATTTAATTCAAAATTTATTGACATTTAAAAATAGTCAATGCAAAAACAGACATCAAAACCAACTCAAAAAACTGTAAAATTAATTCATCCTCATTTGTTTGTGCTTTCTGCTGACGGTAACAACGGCCTAAATAATTTGGGAGAAAATTAAAAAAAAATGCTCATTCTCAAAATACACTATACTTTAATTATGATAGAAAAACGGATTTCTTACCCGATCCTTATTTCATCTCGAATACATTGTTGTCGATTTTAATCTCGCCCAATGCTTCGGGCTCATACTCGGCCCACTGTTGCGCGTCCCATGAACGCGGACCACGTTCAATTAACCATCTGTCAATATCATTAGTGGCTCGAACTTCCAGCCGCTCATTTATCGTATTCTCCAAACGCTCTGGCACAATCGACTCAGTAATAACACAGATGATAAAACACGCTGGTTTGGATGCGTTGAGAAATGTCTGAATGAACAAAATGATAATAATACAATATTTAATTAGGAAAAATGACTGACTTCTTTGAGTTGATCAAACCAAACATTTTTGGTTAGCAGCGCATTATTTATTAGCACTTTTGGTCGGCTGTCGCTCCGCTTTAAGTGCAGCCATTTACAAACCGCACGACGAACGGACACGTTTTGGTGGTCATCGGGCGGAAATGTTAGGAACTCATTTGAACTGAGGCGGATCGTTCTCAGATTGGTGCAGTCACAAAGCACAGTGGGCGATATGTTACGCAATTGCTCCAAATCTCTTGTACAAAAGCAAGTGATACGGACAATGCCGAGAGGATGCAAAATAGGCCAAATATGATTGACAAAAACATCGTTGTTGAAATTTTCGGCCAAAACTAGCGACAAATTGAATTCGAACAGTCGTCTGATGCGGCTCAGAAATCCAATGACACGTTGATTCGAATTACTGCAATAAATAAATGTTAGATCACTTTAATTAATGCAAATTTAATTGATCCCCCCGCCATTCGAATGGAAATGGATAATAAAAACAGACCGAACAGTGATTCGTCCAAATCCGATCACACCCCGCGGAGGCGGTTCCAATGGAAACGGTGGCGTCTCCTCTGGCATTGGAACAACTTCTTCTTGCCCAACGGTATTTTGTTTGATGATCACAGCACCAATTCCATCAGGTGAACGACAAATTGTGATACATCCAAAGGCCCACCTTCGGGCTTTGAAGCCCTTCTCCGCCAGTGCATCGAATGCGTTCGATAAAAATGCCAATTCCAAGCCCAGTCTGGCAGGTGGAAGGAAATCAAACACGTCGAGCCAAACATAATTGCTAACAACACTAAATGGTGATTCAAATTTTGGACTAATTAAATGAATTCTGGTGCGGACCCTTCCATTTTAGTTGTGCCGTTCCGATGGGTCAGTCGACGGCTGATGTTGGTAAATTAAATGTGTGAAGCGAAAATTTGTTAAATTGCTAAAATATAAGTATATTAGCTTACCACATATGTATAACATTGTATAGTTTAATACATACAATTGCTTTGAAATTATATATGTGGTTTGGTTAATGTCTTTTGTTTAATAAATATAGGGGGAAATGAATGACACGACGCCGCCGATGGTAAAAATCCAACTGGTACTGGTCGAACTCGTACATCCCCAACTCGTACTGGTCGAACTCGTACATCCCCAACTCGTACTATTTTACACGTGAGTGCAGACAGTAAGTGGTTAGACGGCTTATACTTTATGACAGAGGTAGCAGTACGAGTTGGGGCTGTACGAGTTCGACCAGTACGAGTTGGGGGCGCCGTTGTTATAAAAGTCGGCGTTCAAAAACGGCAAAAATATCTAACGCGGAAATGAGAAGGAAAAAGAGGACGACAAAATGTTTGAGTTCAGTGAATTGGTTGTGCCTTTAAATTGAATTTATTGTTTATTAATCTTCCACTGTCTTTCATGATGGACATTGATTGACATCTATTTGCAGTTTAGTAGTCGGAAAGTGAATGCCGTTTCTGCACAAATTGCCGTATAAGGAGGAAATTCCCGGGACTTGACATTGAACTGAGGCTGCTACTTAACCAAAAACCCAAAAAAATTGACAAAATTCTGATCTCGATACTAAAGCAGAGATTGTCGGGCATTATTACTAAGCGTTCCAATAAGGGGAGGGGGAGGGCATATCTTGCATCTAAATATGTACACATTGAGATATGCATAAAATGTTCCTTTCGTAAAAAATTAGGCTTAGAAAATTATGCTCTATTGGAACATATTTTTGAAAGCCTTCCCAGGGTTGTTCGGGATCCAGATTTTTTATCGTGTCTAGACACCGGGACTCAGGGCCATTTCTTGACTTGACGTCAAGTCAATGACTTGCAACTCACGTCCAATTTTTTGCCTGACGTCGGGGGGTTGACAAATCAAAAGTACAATAACGGGAAACAAATTAATAAACGAATAACAAATTAAATTAAGAACAAAAAAAAGAAAAAAATGAAACAAAATTTAAATAAAAAAAGTTCATCGAAGGGGGTTTGATCCACAAACACTCAAGTTAAAGTCTCCGCCTCCCTATCCCTCGGGTGATGTTACTTAGAGGTTGCATTTTCGATTTTATTTCCCAAAAAGTCCAAAATATGTATAGATATGTTGCAACGGATATTGAAAATGACCCGATTCAGAATCGGGCAAGTCCGCTGATTTCGCCAGTGGATCTCAAAAGTGAACGAGGCCTGGGAATGTTGGCGCTGTCCAAGAAAGCCAGGGGAAGTGCGTGCCGGTTTTCCTTAACAAGCAATTTACAAGCTTTAGTTGTCGATTTTTTATAATCGTGATCAGCTCGAGTACATTTGAGCCTGCGCTTAAAATTTCTATGAGAAAATTTATTCTATTTATTTAACAACTAAAGAGTTCAAAAAACGCTTAAAAAGTTTCCATCGATAAAAATACTAAAAAGACAAGTTGTTAAATTATCTAAATAATAAATTTAGAATTTTAAATTTTACTGGGTACTGTCGAAATCACTCACTGCTGGCGAACACGGGTTGCAGCTTAATCGTATTTCGAATCATGCACGAATGTGCAACAAAATGAATTAATAACATTTTTATATAATAAAAATGTGTTCATATAAACATGTTCAAAACATTGGACAAACAATTAAGGCTTATTTTAAATTTCCAAAAAAGTTTGTTAGATTGAATTTGTTTGGATAAACATTGAACCGGAAATTTACAGACTTGTCCGAAATTCGGTCAAGAATCATTTTCCTAAATGATTCCGGTGCTCAAACCTTTTTGACCAGCGGTGCCATTTTGCCTGGGAAACCCGGCATTTGCCGGGATTTGGGGGTCCGTGCCGGGTTTTGGATTTTTGCCGGGTTTCCTGTTTTCCACTCATTTATTTGAATTTTATTAAACAATCTAAAAAATTGCCGGGTTTTGAAAATTTTCATTGTCGCTGCCGAATTGTATACTACCCATTTGTCGTGCTATGTTTAAACCTAAAAGGTTTAAAAAGAGTTCAAAATATCAGAATGTATGATGTCTTTTCTTCCCGCTCACTCTGAATTCGCATACTCGGAGTCCGGCAACAAATCCACGAATAATAATAATATCAAATTTTAAAACATTGCATCGTTGTCCATTCGCCTAGCATAGTTAAATTCATGCATTTACTCAGAACTGACGTTTTTCCAATTTGTAGTATAATGTACATATGTACATAAATTATGCAAACTACAATTTTGACCGTTTTTGGCTTATTAGTGATTTTGTCCATTAGTTGTTTTGACTGTTAGGGGTTTGACCGTTTTTGACTAATTCGGTTAAAGGAATTGCTATGTGCTGGAATCGCAATTACCCAATGTTGCCCCCGTTGAGCTTAGGGCACTTCCATAACATTCTTCTTTAATCACTGGCTGATCAAATACAGTAACCCGTTAGAAGAAAGTCTAAGTTAATGATTCAGAAAGTGAATTTTACTCAGAAACAAACTTATGTAAATTAACTTTTTAGTTGTTTTTATTTTATTATAGCATTGTGCATAGAATTATTGCGGATAGTTAGCATTGTGCATATGAGCATAAGAAACAATGTTTTATAAGGTCTAATTTTTTTTATGATTTCCGTACCCCTAAGGCGGAGTATGAACACATGTTAAGGAAGTGCCCTATGCTCATCGTTGATTTGTCGTAGGATCTTGGAGTCTTAGGTATTATAGAGAAATGTGGATTATATTATAGGCCTATTCATTTTTTTTCCAGAAAATCCATGCCTTCTGGAATTTTTTTCGGAATTTCCCTCGTTTTCAGTGTTTTCGGGCTTCCGGTTCTCGATAAAGGAATCGTTTGACCAACTTACACTCATTACTTTTGTTCAGCATCTAAAATTAATTATTATTCATGAATTTTTTAAGCTTTTTTTTTAAAATTATGGGATTTTATGATGTGGTCGTAAATATATGACACCCAAAAATAGGTTATGGTATAATTTGCCTAATCGCATATCGGCCAAAGGAAATCAATTTAAGAAATTTGTATCATTCGAAACCTCATTGAATACGCCTCGAATGAACATTTCTCTTTGTTAAATGATTTTATTAATCAATTTTTAAAAATTTAGCAAAATTTTTCTTCGTCGTAAATATATGACCACTAGGGATGGGATTTTTACGTTTTTATATTTTTTTAGCGGTTTAGTTATGAAGAGAGAAGCCCAAAAATAGCATTTTCTCTGAACAATTTCGATTTAGAGCGACTTTTTAGCACATAAAAACACCTATTTTGGCGTTTGGCACCTAAAATAGTTTACAACCTATTTTGGCATTTTTGAGAAAAATTCATATCAAAAATGCAATAAAACCTGAAAATGCACCCTTAAAAATCTATTTGTTAATTTTTTTAAATGCATCCCTAAAATCAAATTTTTTTACTCGAAATTCAAAAAATTTCTCCTTAAAAAATCAACTTTTTGGCTCATTAAAGCTTAAAAAATTATATTTTTTATTAAATTCAGAGAATTTTTAATTTTTTTCTTTAGTGCAAATTTTGGCCGACAATCGAATGTGTTTTACTCCCAAACACCTTCAAATGGGTGCTTGCGCGTTTTATAAATCCGCCACATAACAATTCGCGTTTTATAAAACCGCCAGCGCGTTTTATAAATTTACCAATATGCAAATAACAAACAAAAATACTAAATTATTATTTTAATAGTAAATAGATCGATAAAATTTATTTTTATGTGACAATATGTGCCAGTCAGACTGCAATAATATTTGCCAATATTACAGCTGAATAAAAAATAAAATATTGCAATCAAATTCTGTAAAAGCATTAAATTTTAAGTTAATACCCATTTCATTTTATTTTTTATTTTGAAAGCTAAATTTTATTTTTAACTTTTATATTACTAGTATGCTGCTGCTCAAAAGTTTTTCATGGATTAGTTTTGAGGAATTAACATCAACAATTATGCCAAACCCTTAATTGATCAATATCTTCGAAAGGAAATAAAGACTAAAGGAGAATTATTGGAAAAACTGGCTGAAATCGGAGTCAACCTAAGCTTGAGAAGCTTGGAAAGATATATTTCAAAAATAAAAAATAGAAAATCAACAGAAGGAAACAAAGTAGACATGGAAAATGCCGAATTATTGCAGTTTTTCAAAATTTGAAATAAATTTCTTTTTATCATTGGGCATGAATCCGAATATCGAAAATTCAATAGAACTAACGAGAGAGAAGGCGTAATTTATTTGTACTGTATGTGTTGCAAAAAATTGAAAAAACCCAATTCTGACAGGTTGGTTTTAATTTTAATTATAATTTGATACAATTATGTGTATTTAAGTTTAATAGCTAGTGCGATATTACGTGATGGCTTATTAGACAGAACTCATCAAATAATTCATGATAAACAATGTAAAGGAGTACCGCTTGAGCAACTAACTGCTGAACAAATGGATAGGAGCCAAAGACGAGATCTTGTGCAATGTTCTACCCTAAATCTTTGTGGCGAGAAGTATTTATCTCTTTATTAAAAGCAGAATTTTTTTTTGTTAAGGGGTCTGCTGATAGGGCTAGAGAACACGATGTTGCTGAGGATATTAAATTGACGATATTTCTGGAATTTCATTTAACTACCCTAATTGGCAATCTGTAAGAAGCTCTTACTACCGTAGAAGAAGAAATCACCTAGAGGATTGTTCTGATCCCTTTAATGTCCCAGAAAGGCTTCAACTAAATAAACTTGGTTCAATAACAAGCACGCTTCAAATGTACCTGATTTGCAATTATACTGGCGAAATTAACAAAATGAGCTTAAATAGGACTTTTTTTTTTTGCTAAATACACTTGATTTTTCCAATTTTTAATACCTATTTTAGCACCTATTTTACACTTTTTAGCACCTATTTTGTACCTATTTTGGGTAGGTGATAAAAATCCCATCCCTGATGACCACGACTGTAGTGATTTCAAAAAATGTACAAATTCTGTTTGATTTTCAGACCAATGTTCAAATTCGAATATTTGTCGTAGAATTATGCAAAATGAATATTAAATTGAAACCCTGAAAACCAAGCTTACATCAGATGTCAGACTTTTTACATTTGCCGCACAATTAAAGGTTAACAGAATATGCATTTATTCCAAAAGAGAGGAAGTTTCAGGATTATCATTATTTTTAAATTGCTTCGTTTGCTCAGCTTTTCTTTTAAAGAATATCCATTGCCATCGCTTGTGAAGACGGTGGGCGACAAAGAGCTCTAAATACATATTTTAAAATACGAAATGTCCAAGAGTTCGGTCCGAAGGTCGGTCGCTTCGCGAAGGTCGACTTTGACTCGAACAATAATATCGACGCATTAATTAGTACCATTAAAGCGTCTTGCTTAGACCAAAAATGATTATGCATAAGCTTACATTAGCGATTAAACTCAAAACATCTAATGGACAAAATACCTAATAATTTAAAAATGGTCAAAATCCCTAACGGTCAAAACACCATTGGACAAATTCCCTAATAAGTCAAAAACGGTCAAAATCCTCAATAAAAACGTAATGAAAAATAACATTAATAAAAGAAAAATAACACTTCTTTTAAAAGTTAAAAAATATCAGAATTCTAAACCCATTTCCACTTACTTGGAATATTCAAAGGTTCAAAGCGTATAGAAAATTTGAAAAGCAAAAGTTAGGCGATAAAAACTCAAAAATGTACATAAATCCAAGCAAAAAAGTTAAAGTTAAATCCAGGCTTTACCGGACAAGAGGCTCGGTCGGTTTTTTTCGATTAAAAACCGAAAAACTCAAAAATTACTCGGTCGGTGAAAAAAACAGAAGAAATTTGTAGGTTTTTTTTAGATTTTCCGGTTTTTTTTAACAAAACGAAATAAACGATTTCATTAAATGCAATGTGATTAATAAATATTTATAATTTTATTTTTGGAAGATTGCATTAAAAATATTTATTAATTCCCATTTCTCTCCTTCTTTTCTCAACATTTCTATCCCCATTCTTACCAGTGCATATTTTTTTTTGTCTATGCAACGGGTTGAGAAAAATTTCGGGTTTGGGTTTTGGGTCGGGCACTCGAGTAATTTCGGGTTCGGGTTCACTGGTCTGTCTGGTGTGGGTTCGAATCCTTTTTCTGTAAAATTAATTTTATGATTTACCTTCTATTTTTTAAGGAGGGAAATAAATATTAAACTTCTCTAATATCTTTTCGAATTTAAAAAATTATTTTTGGACTAAAAAAGCCTTTATATAATTTAAATTGTTAAATTTGTAATTTATTGAGGTTTGGGGTGCCATTTTTATAGCAAATTTTCATTGAAATCCAGCTAATTTTCAAAAATTTCCCGTTGCATTTGACATGCATTGTACATAAATATTCCGAGAAAATTTCTCAATTTTGGTACAATTTTCTTAAGAAATTCGCTAAAAATTATAAAAAAAAAATTCCCAGCGGCGCTGGGCTCCTTCACCAATCTCGAATTACCTGATGTTCATATTTGGGAATTTGGTTTATTTTATTGAAGACAAAAATTGTTTTTTATATTATTTAATAAAATTAAAAAATTAAAAAAAAATTTTCGCACCTCAATCATACTCTTTCAAGAACACCAATACATATTTTGGTAAATATCGGTCATAAGATCCAGAGCCGAAAATGGCCGAAATATATGTATATCAATCGACTCCTCTGTCTATAATGAACGAATCTGAAAGAAATTTTTTGCGGAAACCATTCTTACCTGTTGTTGAACCGGTTGAAAGTCGTGAAAGGTGGGTAAGAAATTCCAAAATCCAGCCTAAACACTTTCAATTCCTGGCAAATTTGGTATCAATCGACAGCTCTCGACGAGACAAATCGATCTAGACACGACTTTAAACCGGTTCAAAATCCGGTTAGAATGTTTTCCGCAAAAAATATCTTAGATTCGTTTATTACAGACCGATAGGAGTCGATTGATATATATTTCAGCCATTTCCGGCTCTGGATCATATGACCGATATTATCCCATATTTTTAGAAAAAAAATTTGTTGCTAAGTAGTGACCAAAAACATGGAATTTAATTGCATATGTTTTCACTTTGAAAATTTTACGGATATGTCCGGATACGAATATTAAAATGTGTGTCCGTGAGCATGCTTTGTTTTGACAATTAGGGATTTTGTCCATTAGATGTTTTGGCAGGCAGCCATTTTTTTGCGCTTTGTTCAACCAGTTAAAATAGTTTCAGCACGTTGAAAGTAAGAGGATAATCTTATCGACCAAATCGATTATGTTTCAAGAAGGTTATATTCCGGCCGACCTTCGGACTGTTAGCCGATGCTGCTCTTACCCTTAAGTGATCAGCCATCTTCTTCAATGGCAATCATCAGTGTGTTATTCGAATGACAGCCCTTAAATGCTTCACTCTCCCACTCGGCCCATTGTTGCGCATTTCTCACAATCGGACCACGCTAAAGCAACCACTGTGGCGCCAGACACTTGGACAGTGGACAATTGGACAGAAAATTAAAAAAATGAATTTAAGAGTGAAAATTAAAGAAAAAAATTTAAAAAATATGTTAATGCAAACGTTCTGTAAAATTCGGTTCTGGCATACAGACGAAATTCCTTCTTCAGACAAGGAAGAGGAATGAATTTTTGGAGAAAATGATCGAGAATGAGTAGATTTGGATACGCCTAACTTCTTTGCCTATTACCTGTTTTGCATGTTTCACTTATAAAGCTTCATTCCTCCCTTTTCTGCGTTTTTTTATCAGTTTTTTAGTATATTTTTTTTTAAATAATTGTCGGTTACTCATTCTAGGTCATTTTCTCCTAAAATTCATTCTTTTTTCTTTAATTTTCTTTCAAACTCATGTATTTTTTTAAAATTTTCTGTCCAATGTCCAAGTGTCCAGTCACGACCAATGAAACAACATAAAAGCTGTTTTAGCGATGGAAGAGCTAACATCTGTAGTATAAATTTCGAGAAAACAGAAATGAAACACCCGCTTTTTCTCTGCGGAAATCGGTTATTTTTACAAAATTCGAGTAATTCCCATTGAAGATTTCTCTATGCATTTTAAGTTGTATATACCGTAATTCCTAAATTAAAGCCTCCCCCTGAAATAAAACCCCCCTTGAAATAAAGCCCCCCCCCCCTTTTGAGAATAGTTGGAAAATAGAGCCTCCCCTGAAGTAGAGCCCCCCTCCAAATAGTGCACCAATTTTTATCTATCATTTTTGAAGAATAAAAACATTTTGCCAATTTATTATTCATATAGGTAAATAATTTCATATTTTATGTTGGGTCTGTTATTAGCATTTTGTACAGGGGCCTATTTCAATTCTCGTCACATCTGCGATGTGATGATATGATCATCATATGCGCGGTTCAATTCAAAAATTCTCGTCATATCGTCACATCATATGTGAGAGTCATCATATGACGCCTACATATGATGAGCCGGCGGATCATCATATCGTATAATCATATCGGCGTTTCAATTAAATTGGCTGCGTATGATGTGATTTAGCGATATGATTCTGCATATGATGTCGATTAAATTACTTATAAATTAAATATACGGGGTAAATAAAAGATATATCAACTTAAAAGTTGTGAAGAAAAAAAGTACAGATTTTTAACTAGTTAATTTGTATTTTTTAAAAATTTTGAATTTTTAAAATTATTTTGATTTTTTGAACTCAGCGAGGTTTATTTTCTTATTTTAGTCTGCTATTAGATTATGAAATTTTCGGTGCCGCAATAATTTAAACTGAAATTCTATTTATATTTTTTAAAAATCGTATAAAATCGGAATAAATATAATTATGCATTTTCTCAATATAAATAGAAAGAGCAGACTTTGCTCTATAATAATTGCCTTTGCACCCCATACTTATCTTAGAAAATAAATTTTTGGTAGATTTTAAGAAAAGTTAACTCTGAAAAAATCACCACCAAATAGTGGGTATGTCTGCGTATGATTATTACAAGGGAGCGGTCGTCATATGACGAGCATCATATGTTTGAATTAATTTAAATTGAACCGTACATATGACGAATCATACGAAAAATCATATGCGGCGTATGATCCTGCGTACGATGTGATGATCAGATCTGCGATGTGACGATGTGATGAATTGAAACGCGCATATGATTATTACATATGATTAATCACATCGCAGATGTGATTATTCGTATGATTTAATTGAACCGCGCGTCGGGCATATGATCCTACATCACATCATATCGTCACATCGCAGATGTGACGAGAATTGAAATAGGCCCCTGGTACCAGCGGAAACCGTACCAGTATCGTTCGAAAAAAACCCAACACCGGCACCTTTGAATCCAAATCGTCGCGGGTACCCGATTTGAAAAGAACATTGCTGAGTTTTGACGAACATTGAAAAGCATGGTGTTCATAACATCCGAAAAATGATGTATTTACATAAAATTGGTAGCCCTGCAGATTAGGGTTTATTCATCATTAAATGATTTAGGAGGACGAATTTGAGGGAACGGGTTTTTGGTTTTTTAGTTTATTGCCATTTTTTTCTGCTTATGGCTAGCTTCATCTCATTGAAATCTTTAATTCGTTATTCTGGTCGACCAAATCAGTTAAGATTGAAGCAAGTTATACTGCAGTCGACACTCGGACCGGTAGCTATTTTCTAGGCAGAATTAAAATTTAATCAATTTGTATTTTGCTTTTTTAATTTGTGAGTACTGTGGAATTCTTTGCTGCCGAGATGACTCTACATTTGCACATTGTGTATATGTGTGTATATAATAATAAAAATAAAGTGTAAAAAATGATATCATCTTTTCTTGTCATCGTGACATTACGCTAAAATTTGCTAATACTTACTATATATTTTAATATTCCACATTAAGCATCTGATGTTGATCAATAAATCGTTGAAATAGGCGAAAAATTCTTTTATAATGTTTGTAAGATATATGCGAATGACAATAAAGCATATTTATATATTATTTTACAATAATATTTTTTTTGCAATGAACATCTGCACATTTATAATTTTAGCACCGCTTACTCTGTTTTCATTGTCAGGTTAGTTAACTTTTTAATCACATAATTAAAAATTTCAAATACAGTATTATAAACCAACCGTATTTTTTATAAAAGAACAAAGCCGCCATGGCCCATTTGACATCCACCCCCACTTTTGGGGATGTTTGAAAATAGAATCACAACCACTTTCGGAACCCCTACCAACGAGGGCTTGTTGAAATTCAATTCAGAATTAGGGCGTGGAAGGAGGCCTTGAATTTCGGGGTTTGTCATCATAGGTCGGTTGAAGAAGGAGGCTCAAGAAATTTAGTCGATCGGGATCAGGGCTGGACACATTTAGAAAAACAAAAATCGCAACCACTCGGCCAATTTTCGAGTACATAGCAGGCAACATTTTTTAATTCTATTTAAGTCCTGCTGCTGTACAATGTGCAAACATCCGATGGGCAGCAGGTTGTCAATTATGGCCAACTGATTTTGATCAGTGGACATAGCCAAAAAAGAGAGTTCAACAAACGCCCACAGCCAAATGGCATTCAACAAAATCCGACATACACAAAACAGACCAAGGGTGACGGCACAACATCAAAGGGGCAACAGAAAAGCACATCGGCGCCCAATTCGCCAAATCATAACCAAAATATGAAAAGAATGCCGATGAACAAAGGACGTCCAGCAGAAGGGCCAAATTCGTGGGCACCATCTACAACAAAAAATAAAGGCTCTTCATCGAAAAGCAACAATTCGCAGCCAAATTCGCCATTCCGTCCATTCCGATCGAAATTCAACAAATCAGCGCCAACTTCGCCAGCCAAACCGTCGCACACTGATATCCACGACGCTGAAGAGTTGGGTTATTCAATAACATACGAAAGAAATGCTGAGCCAACCGTTGTTGTGTACTACGGTCGAGATCCAAGCCGGGACATGTTTCAGGTAGGCGGACGGAGGATAAAATAAAAATGCCATATTTTGAAAATAAAAGCCCTCCTTAAATTCCTCCTTCACCTTTGACAAGAGAATCACATAGGTGCTTTTCAACCAAATCAGTCAATTTAATTTAATTTAATTTATTGAGCAAGCCAAAGACACAATGTGCACTTCTTATATAATGCTTAAAAAATAAAATACAGTTGAAACAAAATAAACAGTGAAACAAATGTCAAAATATAGAAAGTTATGAATAAGCAAAAACTTAGGTGATTAAGTGACTGTATAAAAAGAGAAAAAAGCCCAAGTTTTCGCATGTTTTCGTGCTTATAGTAACTATTTTGGGGGTTGCTTAATCGCATAGTTTTGCCTATTAAATTTATAAGATTTTGTTGGCTAAGAATGATCGGGTATAGATGGCGGATTTAAGAAACGCGATGGCGCATTTAAGAAACCCGGGGTTGGAAAATAAAGGTCCCCGAAATTAGAAAGGGGTAGGGGCTGTGGACATAATTTTGGAAAATTCTAACATAGGATTAAAAACTTTTTTTGTTTGAAAAGATTGGAAGAGCAAAAGATGAAAAAATCGATTTCATAATGGAAAGTAACCGCAGTATTTCGCGCTATGCTTGTCGTATTGTGGCTGAGCGTGATACGCCGGACAATGTGTACATTTATGCAGCTGGATTCGATAAAACAAACAATGTATGGCATAAATTTTACATTGATTTGCTACGAGATTCATTCCCGGGCAATCGGGGGGGGGGGGACGGAGGGATTTGGGGTCGATATATTTTTTGCAACGATCGCACCATGTCGTTGCTGATGGCGCCGCTAGTCGGGGACGAGGCGAGATTCAAAAACCTGGAAAATAAGAGTCCTTGAAATGCAAAATTTTTCACTCTATATTTGAATTTTTTTCAGATTTTTTTGGGCAAGGATGCACATATAATTGAAGAGCAATTAGACGCATTGGTCACAAATGGTGTACTGATTTTACTTCCACCAGCAGCTGTTCATGAGGAGTATCCATTTCCAGCACAGACCACAATTCAGCAACAATTTTTTAATGATGCAACGGTAGGAAAAAAAAGATAGTAAAAAATGATGCTCCTCTGGGTGGGAATTGAACCCAAGCCTGCGGGCATATTCATTTCACAATCATAACCATCCGCCGACTACGAAAAACACTCTTTGAGATAGTCAGTAAAACAAAAAATGCGTCAGTTATCGGTCTTGGTATTTTTGGTTTCTAAATCCGCGCCCTTTATTACACCCCTAAAGATGAGATCATGCCAAATTTTTTGTAAATTTGAACATGAATTCATTTTAAAATAAATAAATTTTCTGAGACATTCCGGCCCAAGGTTCCTTCAAATCCAAACTTCCCGATTTTACTGAAGTTTAAAACAACTCATTATCCTTTTTCATCTCCGATATTGTATATTGGTAGGAATCTTCGTCAAGCCGATCTTCTGATTCACCATCAACAAGTCGTATTCGCAGGAATTTGTCGAAGATTAAGCATTCTGTAAAAAAATTTTGCATTAAAAATACTAAAACGCATTCGCACTCTTGAAAGGTTGTCGATACAATTAAAGATTTATCTCCTCGAAGAGCAAAGGCCAACAAAGAGAGAGGTACTGATGCGCACAAACAACAGTACCAAAAGCAGGTGGTTGTTTTTACTAGGGTTGGTCTGGACCAGGGATGGAACCGGATGCCGAAAATGAAAATCCGGACCCTAAAACAAAAGTCCGGAAACCGGATCACAAAAAGGTCCGGAATTACGGATAACCCGGAATCCGTAATATTTTTCAATTAATAAAATCGATAATTCTTAAAAAATTTCTCAAATTTTGCTTCACTTTTCTAAACCTGTTAATTTTTGTCTATTTTTTTAAAATTATATAGTTGTATTTATTAGAGCGAGAGGATTTTTAGCGTTTTTTATCAATAACTGTACTAAAAATGATGGTTTTTGGTCAATATTTAGTCAAAAATCGCTTAAAATCCCTTCCCACTTATTTTTGGAAAAATTCTCTATTTCCTCTAATTGTACCCCAGGATACTATTAAAAAATTTTATGTCCGGAATCCGGAATTCCGGAACCCCAAAAGGTCCGGAACTCCGAAATCCGGCATCCGGTTTCATCCCTGGTGTGAATACAGGGACTGTTCCCTGTTTTTTACAGGGACTAGTGCCGGGTACCATCCAAAATCACGGTTCATCATAGCAACCTTAGTTTTTACATATCTTTCCCTTCCCGCTTTTTTTTGCGATTTGATATTTTATTTTTTTTATAGGAAAACTCAATAAGCAGAGATGCCACATCGGCGTGGAAAGAAGGTAGGTCATCAAGATGTATACCATTTCCTATCAATTTATTCTAATACAAACTCTATCCCCAATTTGAACCCACACCAGCCCCCTATTCCATCTAGCTGACATTGATGAAATACAGACCCCCCTCCCCTAATAGGTAGAAGAACTTGGTTGGGCGGTACCGAAAAGGATGATATCCCGACTAGTACATCGCCAACTCGTATGCCCTGACTCGTACATAGTTACCCAACTCGTACATAGTTACCCAACTCGTACATAGTTACCTAACTCGCACATAGTAACCCAACTCGTACTACCAAAAAAAAGAAGAGTGAAAAGCGAAATTTCAGAAAGTTAGTTTTGTATCGAAACAAATAATAATAAAACGGGAAAATAATAAAAACAACATTGGAAACCGGAATAGCAATGAAAAAAATTTAATACTCCAAAATGTCCAACAAAGCCACGCGAATACCCGGCTCCAAGTCGCTTTCGTTGATTAGCTGCCGAATCAGCTGCACCGAATGGTTGCTATAGTTCGGCGGACAGAATTGCAAGGCACCAATTTCCGAATTCATTCCTTGGAAGAGGCGTCCTTGTTGATCTTGCACAATGTAAAGTTATGCAAGTCTTATTCGTTGTATGCGTCGTTGTAAGGCCTGCCTGACATGAAAACAGCCCATTTTACAGTGCACGTTTTCGAAATTGCGACGGAAATCTCCTACAGAAGCAGGCTCAAAGTCAAAGTTCGCCTGGGGGATCTAAATAATTGGAAAACATTTGTCTTTTAAAAAAGCAACCACTAATTCTCCATCTATTTGATTGAGCTCTTGGCGCAAAAAAGCCCAAAATTTCTTGTAGATGGCACTGTTCGCATCAATGCCGTGCACAACGGCACAGCGTGTGTTCCGGCAGCAAAACCGAAAACTCGATAAATATAATAATAGGTAATAAATCAACAAAAAATTTTAACGCAACTTGGTAAATTCCTTTTGGAGAATGTTTCAAAGTGCCATCCGAGACAATGACCTCTGACTTTTTGAGCAATGTGAGCTGACGCGGTGAAGCGAAGATTGCCATTTCATCATCCAGATGACGCAAAAGCATTTCCTCAAAATATGGTGAACCCATGCCGCATTTCGTGCACGGAGTGTCAACCACAACGAACGATATTCGTTGTTACCGAGTGCGCTCATTGTTCGCACGTTCAGAAAACGTCTTATCTAAGCACGATAAAGTGTCTTAAATTATAACGATAGACACATTTTAACAAATAAAAACTAGCCTTTTTTGTTGCTTTGGCATTTCCACAAGCGTTGTCACGGTGACTGGACAATCCGACAGTGGACAATTCGACAGTGGACGATCCGACAGTGGACAATCCGACAGTGAAGGACAATCCGACAGAAGTGGACAATTCGACAATGAACATTCAGACAGTGAACCCAACAAAAATAATAATTCTAGAGATTAACATAAAATAAGCGTTTACTTCCTAAGATCACAAATTTGAGTCCAACTAGTTTGTTTAATGGCTTTCCGTAGGCGATTGCACGCAGATAAGCCAACAGTTTACTTCCCAAGTAAATGGCACGAATTGCTTCATCTTGCTGTGGTACACATTTTTTCTTGCCATTCCCCTGCCTCGGATTCTACATTGTAATCTTGCACAACCAAATTCCAATGTCTGTATTCCTCTTTCATTTTTTTGACAAAACCTTTTACCATATTCCACATTTTCATGCCATTTACTTGGGAGTAAACTGTCCCATTTTGGCTTATCTGCGTGCAATCGCCTACGGAAAACCATTAAACAAACTAGTTGGACTCAAATTTGTAATCTTAGGAAGTAAACGCTCATTTTACGTAATCCCTAGAATTATTATTATTTTTTAATTTGGATTCACTGTCGGATTGTCGCCTGTCGAATCATTGGGAGTAAATGCACATTTTAATCCCTAGAATTATTATTATTTTTTAATTTGGATTCACTGTCGGATTGTCGCCTGTCGAATTGTCCACTTCTGTCGGATTGTCCTTCACTGTCGGATCGTCCACTGTCGGATTGTCCACTGTCGGATTGTCCGGGAGCCGTTGTCACGAATTGGTTCCGCTCGACTTCGTCTCTGTGATTGTACTCTTGGGCAATGTTCACCTCTATTCGAACTTTCGCCGACGCTAAGTTTTCGCGCGAACCCATTGCCTTATGCGCTTGTACTTTTCGCCTCACCTTTAAATTTAGAATTAATACCGAATTTAACTGAATAATTCGGCCTGGGTGGTGATATTATATAATTCTTCGAGTGTTAATCAATTAAAAAATCAAAAAACGCTAAACTCTTCTCCGTGAACCATTGGTTTTTCAAATAGTATACAAAATGCGCATTCGTCGGTCCATTGTCTGCCCATTAGCCACCGAGCGCCTTTCTGGTCGGCAAAAGTGTTTCCTTTGAGACTTGATTTGCACCTCGAATTTTACGGCAGCCCGCACAAACATAGCGGAACCCAACCAATTGTTCCGAGCCTGCTCATGACCATTTGTAGCAAATTTGACTTGGATTATCAGGGTGATCAGAAACCGGAACCAATCCTTTGACTGAAAAAAGTCATCTGAAAGAAAAACTATGGTTTAAGCGGAATATTCTATCCAAATTGTTGTTAAAAGTACGAGTTAAGGTAATTAGTACGAGTTGGGTAACTATGTACGAATTGGGTAACTATGTACGAGTTGGGTAACTATGTACGAGTCGGGGTACCAATACGAGTCGGGGGCGTACGAGTTGGCCATGTACGAGTAGTGTTTTTACCACCGAAAAGTACCGGTACCAATCGAAATGGCTGCTTTCTGGCATCTAATTTTCTGCACCGGATACCGGTCAGTACCGTTGATATGATTGTTTAGTGTCGGTAATGCTCAACCCTTTATATAAGTAACTAGATTGTATTGTCGTTATTTTGTCTAAAAAAATCTATCGATCCTTCTGTCCGGTCATTGAAAAGAGCCCCTCCCTCCCGTTCTTTTGAAGGGATATTGAAAATTGTCGCGAGTTCTATCAGAGGAATATGATAATTAATTAAGTCTATTATTACTAGGGCGTCCAAAAATATGCAAATGCATATTTTTTTCCTGAACTGGTAGTGGCTAAAAAGCACGAAAACATGTTTTTATGATGGTCTTTCATATCATATTTTGCTTTTTTGCATGTTACATGGTTTTTATGCATATTTGCATATTTTGTGCATATTTTGTTATTATATGTGTTGCACCCGATTTGAAAAATCACCCGATTTGAAATCAGGTATCCGATATGAAACCAAATCGTCGCGGGTACCCGATTTGAAACGAACATTGGTGAGCTATGACAAACATGGGGTTCAAAACAGCCGAACTTCTAATTGTTTTCGGGAAATAATTTTAGACCCCATGTCGAACAAGTTGTAAAATTTCCGGTTCAATGTTATCCGAACATGTCAAAAACATTCAACAATCTTTTTCGAAGTTTTAAATCAGCTTAAATGTTTGTTCAATGTTTAGAACATGTTCTAAGATAGAAACCTGAAATTTTACAGACTTGTTCGAATTGTAGTATAGGACCGCATTCCTTACTTAGTTTCGTGTTTTGAATAGTTTATCTGATGTTTGTTAGAACTCACCAATGTTCGTTTCAAATCGGGTAAGCGACGATTTGGTTTCATATCGGGTACCTGATTTCAAATAGGGTGATTTTTCAAATCAGGTGCAACATATGCATATTTAATTGCATATTTTGGGATTTTTGGAAAAAATCCATAAGAAAAATATGTATAATAAAAACGAAACTTACACCCCCATGAATTGACTCTTTATTTTTCAAAAATAGATCCTTAAAAATCGTTTTTTTACTCAAAATTCAAAAATTTTCCCCTTAAAAATTCAGCATATTTGTGCATATTGCGGGAATTTTGTTATATTTGGTGCATATTTCAAAATTTTACGCATGTTTTATGCGTATATTTCCCAATTATTATGCATATTTTTGACGCCTTAATTATTACATACATACCACAAGAACACACTGAGTATGTTTTCAGTTTCCGTTCTCGGCCACATTTACAGCCAAAGAAAAGTGCGCAAGGCTGGCCAACGGGGAAATTTGGAGCCCAAACTGACCAACAAGCTCGAGGTATGTGTGGGTTGCATTATGCGATGTAAAAAAAGAGGCAATCTCTTACAGGGTTATGGGTTCGGAATTGATCAAAATGAGTTGTCAGATTCGTTCCGCAACAACTTTGAAGTCGGGGATGAGGCCTAAAAGTTCGGGGACGAGCCCCCTAGTTAGAAATAGCGCAACTCGATATTAAAACTTATTAGTCCGCGCACCTGAAAGCTGAAACCCAATTAATTTATGAGATAGTCAAAATTTCTTTGCGAACTCGATATTTTTGATATTGGAAATAAATATTTTAAAACTTTTTAGGATGGAACACTGATCGACATTTGTGGTGCAACATTGTTATGGCGATCAGCCAAGGCAATCAGACATAGTCCAAGCCAAGAAGCACTGACGAAATTGACTCAGCAACTGAATGGTCAACATGCAATTGATCCGGTGTTTTTAGAAACGATGGTTTTTGTTGCGGGCCAATCAAGTTTCGATGTTGTAAGAAAAGTGAAGAAAAAGCCATATGTAGGTATTAGTCTGGCGTTGCCGAAATACGCTGACGGGGGAATTGAAATATTAAGTGAAATAAGGCTATGAAGGATTGAAACATTTATAAGGAATTATCTGGCGGTTTCTTATGCCCACCGGGGATAAACTTTTTGGTCTTAGACAGCTAACCAGTGCCAATGGAACGGATATGAAGGAAGAATAAATTTTTTGATCATTCACTCTTAATTTAAGGTATATGATGCATGCGGTCATGTGCAGTCAAATCATGGATGGAAAGGTGATTTTCGAATTTATTTTAATAAGGGCCAACAGACAGATTGTGCATCAGACAAAAATTCCATCAGAAAAAAGTGTTTTGTACACCGAATAGTAAAAATAAAAATTGTGAATTTGGCATTCACCAAGGACATTAAGTCAACTTTCAAATTTGACGCAAATGGTTGGTTAAAATTAAAATCTAATAATCCCAACCATTTTAGGCAAAATATGTCCAGTTTGTCAACAAACATCTTCCAACATCATCAAACTGTCAGTGGGTGATGAGCCCGCATTTCACATGGATACAAATGCACTTGACTACGTGTTCAACCCATGCGGGCACATGGCTTCAAAGCGTACCGTGGAGTAAGATTGTATCCGCCATTAAAAGCACCGGGTCCTCTATTTTTTATACCCCCTCTAGGGACTAATATTATTGGGGCCTCGATTAGAAGAAATACGGTACAAACTACCGGTCTCAGTGTCGAATTCCGACTGCGCCGAACACACCAGGAGGCTTTTACTTTTAGAAATTGTTTCTAAATCCATAAAATGCACAATAGTGAATTTTCCCGGCGGCGCCAAACGGCCTCCACCGGACCCCTCTAAATATCTTTCAATTTTTGCCTTCATTTCCCTTAAAATGATATAATTTTTTCAAAAATTTTCCCGGCGGCACCTCCGCACCTCACGTCAAAAAATAATGTCTGAATTGAAAACAAGACGCAAAAAAGCATAGAAATTGTAGCAAATTTTGCTAAAATTCATTTAATTTTTGCAAAATTTTCTTGGCGCCACCTACCGGCACCGCCCAACAAATACATTTGATTTTGTTTTCAAGCGAACAAATTGCTTTAAAAAAAGTTGTCGGCAAGAAATATGTTGAAAATGCCGATTTTATAGAAAAAAATGTGAATTTAGTTTCAAAACAATGTTTTTATTTTTGACTCTAAAATCTTATTTTTGACCAGGTGATTGATTGATTATCTTATTTTTCAGGAAAATTTCGATGCGATCTCAAATTACTTTTTTGAATTTTTATTTCTTGACTATTATTATTTATAGGTATTGGTCTGAGACACAAATCCCGTACGAAGACACTTTTCACTCAATATGCCCATTCTGTAACACAGAACTTGACCGTACCAACCCGTACATCAAATTGTATTTCAGCTGACAATGAGGAACAATGTCAATATCCGATTGTTTCTTCACTCTTTATATCTCATTAGTAGGGCTGCCAAAAATGGGGTCGGATCGTTTCGTGTTGGGGCCGAAACAACCGACCCCGGGGCCGAAACGTGGGGGCCGAAACGACCCCAACTCGCCAAAAATATGTACGAAAAATGGCCAAAATATGCACATAAGTGTATGTAAAAAACTTTGTCAAATATGTATGAAATATGTACAAAAACCTTAAAATATGTACCAAATATGTAAGAAAAAGTCAAAAATTAGGGGTGCAAATTTAGTAAAAATTTCTTTTCCTATAATTGATTGCAGTTTTTTTAATTTTTACAACCAAAAATTCAAAAAAATACACTGAATTAAGAAATATAATTTTTCAATTTTAATAGAGACAAAAAGTTGATTTTTTAAGGAGAATAAGAAAAATTCTTATTTTTAGGGGTGCATTTTTTAAAAATTGAAAGGGGTGCATTTTTTGATTTTAATGCATTTTTGTTAAGCAATTTTCCCAAAAACCTGAAAATATTTACAAAATCCCTAAATATGTATAAAAATATGTACATATATAATATGTATTGTAGAAAAAATATGTAAATAAAAGTCCCAACTTTTATTAGCATATGACAAAAAAAAGTTGTTTTTCCTACTAATTAGACTACGTAGAATCCAGGAAAAAAATGTATTACATAAAATTGGCAGCTCTACTCCTTAGTTAGGTCCAATTTATTATAAAATTGTTGTTTTGTCTATTTTTTGCTTATTTATATATATTTTTTAAAAGCCCCCGGGGATTTATTTCAACTCTCCTCCTCAAATGGGTGTCTTTATTAATTATAGGAGAGTGTTTTTGTTAGCGTTGACTTTTTAAGTCGGAAGGTTTGTATTTATGTATATTAATCCATATTTGTTGTATCCTTTTTTATTCATTCACCCGTTTATTTTGAATTTCATATTTGTAACAGATTAATACGACTTTTTTTTTTTGTTGTAATTTTTATGTCCCAGTAAACTTTTGTGCTATTATGTATTGAACAAAATGTGGTTTGATTGCGTCGGTTGTGATAATATATCTGGGTTCGAGAAGTGGCCATAGTGAATAATTTGGAGACAACTTTTATTTCAAAAAGGAAATAGAATTCAAAATAATTTAGCAAATATTTAATACTAATCCTCAAAAGAATTAAAATGTTTTAAATAGGATTTACAGGACTAAGGCTTAATCCTGCGCAAAATGTCTGGCCACCTACGCCACCATTACATTTGAGCAGTGCTGCCAAGTGTCCTTATTTGTAAGATTTGTCCTTATTTACGGCCTAGGTCTTAATGTTGTCTTATTTTTTGGGAATTTCGATGATTTTTGTTTCAAAAAAATGGGTTTTTAATCAAATTTTGTAACATCATAATTCATTATAAATTCAAAATTTTCTCCCCGGCGGTGCCTTCGGATGAATTCCTCTCCATTGCAGAGGAATTTCAAGCAAAATCCAATTAAAATTGGCTTTAAATCGTTCAATTTTAGCCTTAATTTCCCTCAAATGCCACTAGTTTTTTTTAATTTCTCCCGGCGGCGCCTATCGGCACCGCCAGACCCCCGTCAAAAACAGTGTCCGAAATAAAAATAAGACGAGAAAAATCGAAGTAAAAGGATTTTAAAATATTTTACCTATATTTGTGAAATATCTTAGTTTTGGGGTCCAAATCTTAGATTTTTAACTATTTGACCCTATTTTGAAAAAAAAAACTTGGCAGGCTCTGCATTTGAGGGATAAAAATAATAAAATATTAATATCTTAAATCATTTTGCCATTTTCAAATCGTTTCGATAATTAATTTATTTTGTAACTTTTATGGATTTACCTTGACAACTAATTCCTGACCAAAACACATCATTAGGGGCGTAAAAAAGCACCGAGTTAGTCGGTACCAAGAACCCGGTACTCGGTTCCGGTACCGGTACCCAAAAAACCCGGTACTTTTACCGACTCGGTATCGGTACTACTGAGCAGCCCTAGAAACCATATACACCTACAATGGCAAATAAAATGCATTTTTGATAATCGAACATTGATTTTTTGCTCAAATTTTGCATTTAGAAAATTCAATATGCATGATATGTTTATGTAAATAAAATACCAAAAAAATAATAAATTTCATTGTTGAAAATATTTATGTACATATTTTTCTGCTAATTCGGCACATCAAATTGTGAATTTGCACAAAATTTTGCTACTTTTTCGAGTGAACCTATTTGTTCACAGGCTCTAACTTTTTGTAGTCAGTCCATTTTAATAAACTTGCTATCTTTTGAAAGCTATAACTTTTCGAAATAATAATAAGCAGAAGCTAAGCGATTAACCAATTCCCGAAAGAGTTACTATTTATTGTTTGCCAAAATTGGGATTTTTCGTGAATTTAATTAACTCTATAATTTTGTTGCGAGTTGCTGAATAGCTTAGAGTTTGTTTACACGAATCTTCCAAAAAACGTAGAGCTCTCAATAATACCAAGTTTGTAGAAATTGGCTGACTAAGGAAAATTTATGGCCACTGGATCAGGGATGCACGAAAATTTTCGAAATGAATAAAGTTTTTAGCAAATATTGAAAAATATTTTCGCCTTTTTAAGAGAAAATATATTTGGCAAGTAAATTTTGATACTTTTTCAATTTTTTGTAAAACTTTAACGGATAAATAAATAAACTGCAGATTTTTTTGAATAAGATTTTGAAATAATTGCCCATTTTATTCGCAAATATTTTCATGATTTTTAGCAAATATTTCGGCATTTTTCGCGTTTTTTTTTAAGCAAATTAAATCCGCTCTCTACTCATAACTCTGAATAATGGATTCAGGTAGACTCATAAAATAAATTGGACTCATAATGGGCACAGAGCCCTTATTTTTTAAAATAATATTTTAGAAAATTGGTAATTTTTCTGTATCTAATGTAAAAAATTTAAAAATTAATTAATTTGGTTTTCATTTCATTTAGATAAACAACAGAAAATGTTTGTTCCTAAATTAAATTTTTGCTTGATAATGATGCTACTGCATTTTACGACAGCTGTTCAATTTTGTGGAGATTATCCCATTAGTGCATTAAATACCGAATTTCATTATAATTCTTTGTTTGAAATTGGGACAATCCAAATCTTTATTGCAAAAAAACATTCACTTACAGAGTCTAATGGAAAGGTTATTTATTTAGTTAGAACTAGGGGTTGGTCGGGACCGGGATTTTTTATAAAAAGCGAGAATGAACAAACTGGAAGCGAGGATTTGGTTTTATGTCCGGGACCGGAGAAATCTAACTGTCACATTATTTCAAAAAATTTATAAATTCTCCCGAAAATAAAACTACGCTGGGGGCAAGCCCGTATTCAGAAAAAAATTTCGGGGGGAGGGAGGGAGGGGAATTTGGAAAAAATTTCTCCTTTTGCTGGGGAAAAAAGCAAATTTTTCTCATTTTTTTTTGATTTCAGAGAGGGGGGGGGCTGGCTGGGGGTCTGACTGACTATGGCCACAGCAGAAAATTTTTAGGCCACCACAACCTTTTGGGTGCACCGCGCAACCGCCCCCTCAAATTAAAATGTTCCCTTTTTATCGTGCTGAGTCATTTGGCCACAAACGTCAATGTGGGCGTTTGGCCACACCCGCCAATGTGGGCGTTTGACCACAACCGCCAATATGGGCGTTTGGCCACACCCGCCAATGTCCTTAAAAATAAGCAAATATTGGTTTGTACTTAATAAAGCAAAATAAAATAAATATAATTATTATTATTTTAAAAAGTATTCGCCAAAAACACTTATGTCTTAGCATAGGTAAATCTGGTATACTTTCAAGAAAACACAATTCCCTTGGCTTTGTAGTAGTGTTCAGCGAGACCGGATCGGGAAATCTCGATTCTTTTAAGTCTCGGTCCCACTGAACCCTACTTTGTAGACAAGTACAAAAACCCTTTTCACAGAAATTTTGTTTTGTTCTTCTATTTAAGTAACATATGTCATGTTCCAAGCAGCAAGCATCCACTAAATTGACTTCTAGATTAGTAATATTAGAACAAGCTTACTGTGTCCAAAGCCACAGACCCAAAGAAGAGGAAGCAGTGGACTCCAATCTTTTCAAAAAACCGAGGCTGAGATTTATCCATTGCTAAGACATTTTTATTTGTTTATATATGAAGTGTTTTTGGCGAATATTTTTTAAAATAAATAATAATTATATTTATTTTATTTTGCTTTATTAAGTACAAACCAATATTTGCTTATTTTTAAGGACATTGGCGGGTGTGGCCAAACGCCCATATTGGCGGTTGTGGTCAAACGCCCACATTGGCGGGTGTGGCCAAACGCCCACATTGACGTTTGTGGCCAAATGACATAGCACCCCTTTTTATAATCCTTTTTACAGGTGTTTGTTGGATTTATTCGAATTGAAAACAGCTCAAAGTTCATAAAATGTGTTGAAGTAACAAAATATAAAATGCAAAATCATTTAATTTATGAAAAACTGAGAAATTTTATGAGCGAAATTCAGCAAAGACTTGTGAAAAAAGATAGAAGAAATTTGGTTCATATGATTGATGCGTATGAGTTTTGAAAAATTTTCTTTTTCAATATGAACATAAGGGGGCGCAAGGACAAAATTCAGTCTTAATCAAAAAAGGACCAATCCCGTCTCGACAAAAGCCTTTTGTGTGTGATTTGGTTTTTTTTTTTGATAGACGGGATTTTGTCAGGACGGAATTTTATAGTTTTGGGTGAGAAGAGATTTATCGTCTTTTGGGTGAGTCAAGATTCTGTCGTGAGGGGATTTTGTCGTGCAAGATTAGTACAATTAAAAAGGTCATGCAAAAGCTATTGATTTGACAAAACGTTAAAAATAAAATTTCGTGCGTTTACTTTTTTATCAATTAGCTTTGGCTTAAATATGTATAAATTTAAATTGAATTATTTTTTTTCAGTGGTGCCATAATTGGAAGAAAGGGAACAGCCATAATAACGGAATTTGGTGATCAAATCCTTTTTGATCGCATTTATGGTAAAAGCCCAGAGTTTGAAAGCGAAACTGAGCTCATAGATACAACAAAAATGTTGATATTGCCTGTCGCACAGCTCCACAAAGGTTGAAGTACCAATTTTAATTTTTAAACAATATAATTTATTGTTTATTTTATTATTTTACAAAACGTAAGCCGCGTAATTAATGAATTTATTCGCAGTTGCTGTCCATCTCAATTTAAATCCAAAAAATTTTATGTTTATTATTGATAATAATGACGATGAACAAATTAAATTGTCCGGTTTTGATGACTCTTTGTTGATCCTCCCATTTCGGCCACGTGGCGGAAGTGCATCATCTTCACAAATTGCAAACAAAGAAATCGAAATTAATTGTGAACAATTGGCAGGGGCTGCGCAACAATATGTGGGCCCGGATTGCTATGATAGAATGGTAATGAATTATTTGACATTATTTAGATAAGCAATTTAATTAAGCTTATTCAAATGGATAATCAAAATTACAATATCAAATTTGATGTTTTTTAAAAGAAAAAAAACAAATAGCATTAAAAAACTTAAGAGGGTTGTCTGATTTATTCAGACGAGAATTAGTGAAAGTGCCAAAATTATCTTTGCGAAATGCCAAAAATTACTAAATTTGGTTAGGAATATCCGTTTAAAATAACAAATTGAAAAAAAGAATAATTGGTCCAATGCCGAATGTTGGTCTCATTTAAGGTGTCAACAAAGTACGATATTTGGTCATTTGGTATAATGTTATTGGAAATAATTCTTCTACAAAAACAGTTTAAATGGCATATCAAGGTTAATAAAAATGAATGATTTTCGAATTGTATTATTGGCTAATAAAAAAAGATTTTTTAGGAAAAAATGAACACTTTTTTGTTGTCAATTGGCAATATTTATTTTGGATTTGAAAGAGGCGATCAAAGAACTAGGCATGCTTTTGTATTTGCCCATTCTTCATGGGTGCGAAATTACCGTGAAGAACTGACAAGCATCTTGGGAATTTGGCAAAATTATCCAAAAATTGCTATTTTAATAACGGTAAATTGAATCTTTTAAGCTTTTTTAAAGCATAAGGAATAAATTCAACATTTTGATACCTATTTATTTATTAATATCGTCTTTTGGAGGGGATACTCTATTAAAGGGGAGGGTTCATAGTAGAGACCGGACAGAAGGGTAGATCGGTATTTTTTCGATAATAACCGAAAAAAATCGAAAAATATCGTATTGTCCGATCTCTAGTTCATAGAGGATGCTTTAATAATGGAGAGGGTTTTTAATAAAAGGGAAGACTCTATTAAAAGGGTGGGGGTTCTATTTGAGGAATGGGGAGGGGGCTCATAGAATTGGAGGTACAAATATAGGAATTTGGTACTCAAAATGCTAACTTTGCAGAATGCATTATTACGAGTTAGCGAAAAGGAATACCGAATGAGCGCCGCTGGCATTTCAAGTTTTCTTGACGGCACATGCATGCCAGCGGAAATAAATTCGGCCACCGATGTGAATCAATTAAAAATATTTAATTACTTTACCATTGGCACATTTAATGAGGAATTGAGAAACAAAATGTTCAAAAGCAGTCAAAATTTTTTGAATTCACACAAACAAATTATTTATTACGAATTAATTGTGCAGTTGGAACAAATCGTGCAAAATATGCAAACAAAATTAGTGGAATGGAAAGAATTGAATTTGCCGAATTGTGATTCTTAGTTCAATAATCGGATTAACCACGGAGGGCCAAAAATTTTCCATATTCGGATTCAGAATTTCGGGACTTTTTTTTTTGAGAATTTCGGACTTTATCCGGTATTCAATGCTATTAATTTAATTTATGATTCAAACTGAAATTAAATAAATCCAACAAGATGATAAATTTTTGAAGTGCAGTTTTTTCGTTAATTGTATTACCCGCAATCCAGAAACCTTTTGGGAGCCGTATTTCCGGGCTTTGTGCTTTTTTTTTTGGCGTCCGTTACATGCCGGGTCAATATACAAAACCATTTTTTTGCCTATCTGACAGCAAAGTGTATGCATTTCTGGCAAAAAAAGTCCAAAAATATGCTTATGTAAATTTTATGAATCCGAGTTTTTTCCATTTTTATCTTCATTGTACGGGCATATTATTTAATTTTCCAGCATCCAGAACACCACACCTAATAGGGTTGCTCGAAACTCTCGAATGTATTTTAAATGTTTACATTTTTATTCATTATAATTTTTGCTATTTTGTTTAAAATGTTTTTTTGAATGAACATGTCCTTTTGACTTGTTAAACTTAGTAACGCAAAGTGTTGGGGTTGTAACTGAGGGGCCGAAACCAAAAAATGGACACCAAGCGGAAAAATGGACACCGAAGGTAAGTTGGACACTGGAAAATTGGACACTAAAATATCGTTTAAAAAACCAACAAAAATAAATTAAACAAAAATGGAAAACATAGCAATTGGGATGGTTTACTGAAAGAAGAGATGATCTAGTTGCTTATAAAAAGGCAAAATATTTAACAATCCGGGGATGAAGCCGAATTCTGGACAACCATTTTCGGCATCTGGTTTCATCCCTAATGCAAATTTATGTAAACAGCTGTTAAAAAGAAACTTTCCGCTATGTTGCCGAAATTTTGGTTATTCTTTATTCATCCAATCCTTTAAATACTTCCCAGCTTTTGGCGCGCATATTATCATCATTCAATTATCAGCAATGTCAGACCAAAAATGAACGGATAATGTTTCAATGTTTTCATTTTTCGAGTGTCCAATTTTCCATTGGTGTCCAAATTCCCAGTCAGTGTCCATTTTTCGAGTGTCCAATTTTCCATTGGTGTCCAAATTCCCAGTCAGTGTCCATTTTTCAAGTGTCCAATTTTCCATTGGTGTCCAAATTTCCAGTAGACATTTAATTTTAATTTCATCCCCTAAAGTTTATGGAAATCAAAAATGACAAATTGTTTATTTATTATAATATGCATGCGTCAATATCGGTCACAAAAATTGTATTTGTTTATTTACCTTTATTTTAACAGCATTATTATTTTTGCGTTGATTATTTGTTTGTGTTCGCTTTACATATTTTGTATGTACATAAATATTGCCTAGAGTAAGTAACAAGAGTTCAAACATCATTTTTTTTTATACGACTATTTGATTCATTTATTTAGGCTAAATCCTGCACCACTCACAAATCAATCCGCGCATTACAGGGACGGACGGAAGATAAAGCCCACACAGCAGCAACAGGACAAATCCAGTTCCCCCATTTTATTGCAACCACCTGCTGCTGGGTTCGACAAAAATTAACACTTGACAAGCCACTCCAAAAACAGCTTTTTGTCAAGTGCGCGAATTGGTCGAACAATTTCATAATGTCGATCTGATTATTTGTAAAGTGTAGTAATTTCACTTAACTTTGGACGTGGCTTTTGACAACTCAGCTATTTTAATTGGCAGTTATTGGCGGCGGGAGGGCATAAGAATGAACGCTAAAATAAACAATCTATGCAGTGCATACACCTATTAATTTTTCTTTTAAATAAAAAATAGTTAGAAAATAATTTGAATTTTGCATATTGTTTTAACTGGTTCTTGGGTCCCGTATTCTTCAAATTTCCTATTCCCAGTTCAGCCCGACCATTTGAAAATCATTTAAATAATTTCTTTATCCCCAAATCGGGGTCTCCCCGACGTTTATCCCGATATTTGGGCCCAATTCCCCGTCCCCGGAATATTCTTCCCCCAAAGGGTTGTACTTTTAGGGATGCCAAAGCCTTTACCATTAATTATTCAAATATAAAATCAAAAAATCCCTTTTTATTTGTTGACTGTGCGCACATTTTATTGGCCTATCCCCACACATGTACAATACATTTACGACAATTTTGGAATGAAATGAATGCACACAAAATATGGACTTATGTGTACAACAAGCATATTTACTCTCTCTTATCGTTCCTAAAATTTTTTCGTGGAAAACACCCCTACTAAAAATTAGGGAATAAATTTTTTTTTATCAACCATATTCATTTCCCTCATTTCTCCGCTTCAACCACCACCACACATTCCACCCCTCGTGAGTTTTAGGGGAGGCATCCGAGTGAATTGAGAACAAAATTTTGGATGAGAAGAAATGTGAGTGATGATAAAATTTTTGAATTTTGATGTTGGCAAATGTGGACTCTAATAAAACATCATCATCATTTATTAACAATTTTTATGTTTATAAAATAGAGAACAATGTGCAAAAATTGACTTTATTATACAGAGATCATCCATCATCTTTAGTTGTACTCCTTAGGATGTGCTTTAATTTAGGGTCAAATCTTCTCCGAGTGTCGGTAAAGAGACGGGATCAGGCAGGGATTTCGGCCTATTAAAAAAGGATCGGAATCGACAATCCCGGCTTATCTCAAAAATCAGAAAATCGGTTTTAAATTTTATTTGGCAATGGCAATTCATCACCGTTAATAATGACGGGTATTTCGATTTGTTTTGTTTAATTTATTTGAATTTTTTTTTAAGTTGTGAAAAAACATTTTACACCTTATCCAGATCATCCAGATATTCCCCGCCGGAAGCTCTTTTTTCAATCCACCTCAAAAGGGGAACTTTTTTAGAGCGTGTCGCGGATTTTGTCTCCCCCTTCCCCGGACACGTCAAATACTCAGAATGAACATATAGACAGCCCCATTCATTGTAGATATTCGTACATCATTTCAATGTGCACAAATTTCAATGTGCTATTAAAAAAAATCAACTCTTAGTAATGTTCGCAAGGTATCTGGTAGTGATGCACCCGAAATTTCGGTTTTTTTCGGGTTTTTCGGATTTTCGGTTTTGGGTTGTAAATTTCGGGTTTTTTTCTTTTTCGTTGCATCACTACTATCTGGAATTCAAAGAAAAATTACCTGTCTGAAAATGACAAATTTTCAAATAAATTTTTAAAGCAGAATCTCAATCTTATTTTTAACCAAAAGTCATTAATAATTAAACTTTTCTTCAAAAAAATGAACTTTCTACCGCGCGCCGGCATTGCCTAATGCGCCGTCTACAAGACAAAATTTTATTGTTTGACTAGTAATGTATTGTGTAGTGAAAATTTTGGCTACAATTTATTTATTTTTATTACATATATTTGATTGAAGGATTAAGCACAGGACATTTTTTTCTTCAAAATATGCACATAAGTTGTTTATTGATAACACTTTCATTTTTTTACCAAAAATATTTTCGGAATTTTGTCTTTCAAAAATCGTACGATTTTGTTTTTTTGTCTATTTTTTTTTATTAACTTACCTATTTTACGATAAGCCACATGCACATTTCACTTGCATAACCTTCAGCAGGTATTTCTCAAAAAAAGTTATTTTTTATGAATGGAAAATTAATTTTTTTTTTTAAATATAATTCTTTACTAATGTAGTATTTTAAAACAAAAAAAATGTCTTAAAGTTGCCAAAAATGATAAATGGGCCAACAATATAAAAACCATCTAAAATTTGCTGACTTTGACTGAATATGAATGCATGCTTTATCACTCCATAGTAAGAGGCTTATTATTAATTGTGGGGGGATAATTCACATTTTGAGGAATTTGATAAGAAACAGAAAAATACCAACTACACTACTACGACAATCACCCATTATTAAACCTAAGGACATTTTGCATTTTGAAAATTTTTCATTAAAATGGGTCACATTTTTAATTTGTATTTATTAAAATAAATACAGATAAAATATTATATTTCTCTATTTTTAATTGAAAATGACTCAAAAATGTCCATCAACACCGTCCTCAATTACAACGGCACATAGTTCACCAACATTTGAAACGAAAGTATTTATTTTTAAAAAAAATAAATGAATGAATTTCCATTTATATTTTTTTTTATGTAGGAAGGCCGAGTCACTGGCATTTTGGCATTTTCTGTTTTCATGGCTGCGTTCGGCAGTTCATTCCAGATGGGCTATCACATTGGCTGTATCAATATTCCAGGCATTTTTTGGAAATTAATTAATAAAATTTAATTTTTATTTTACAAAATTTATATTATGACATTTTGAATAATAATTTAAAGTTTACAGCCGATTTAATCAAACAATGGTTCACAAAATCGTATGAGCACATGAAGGGCATTCCGACAACAGTGGAAGAGATGGAATCGACATGGTGATTATTATTCAATATAACGTTTCCTTAAATAATTACCAAACAAGTCACCCCCAAATAGAGCCCCACTCAAAATTGGATGAAATATCGAGCCTCCCCCCCCCGACCCTGACTGAAGTTAAGCCACCGTGGAATAAAGTCCACTTATTGGGATATGTTGAGATCCCCCCTCCCCCCTGCTGAAGTTGAGCTCCCCTGAATGAGAGGTGATTTAAATTTGGAATATGTTCTTGTTAAATTATTCTTTTCTAATTTAATTTTCAGGGCATTTGCTGTCGGTATTTTTGCCATCGGCGGAATGTTTGGTGGCATTATGGTTGGCACTGTTGCAGACAGATTGGGACGCCGTAAGGCACTGCTTTACAACAACATTTTGGCCATCATCGCAGCGGCACTAATGACATCGGCCAAATTTGCTAACGTGTATTATTTGCTGGTCATTGGACGCTTCATTATCGGACTAAATATTGGTGAAAAAATTTTTACTCAAAATTTAGAAAAACTTTTTACTCAAAAATAAGTTTATTTGCTACCCACTTTGATTCACTCGAATTTTGGGGCCCATTTTTCTGAAAGCCCAAATTCCAGACTTTTTAGGCATCTTATCTGACTTCACAGATTTTTTGTGCGTCTTCCCCAATGTTTAGGGAATTTTTTATCTCCCCCGTCCTAGGCATTTTTGGGCTTTTTCCCTGATATCCTCTGATCTGCAACATTTTTTTAAATTTTAATTTAAAAAATTATTAGGCTTGAACAGTGGGCTGTCGCCAATGTATTTGATAGAGATTTCACCAATCAACTTGCGCGGCTCCATCGGATCAATTCACCAACTTTTTGTCACCATTTCAATATTGGCATCTCAAATCATTGGACTCCCGTACTTTTTTGGCACTACCGAGCGATGGCCACTGATTTTTGCTTTTACAATGGTCAATATTAATATGACCCGAATTAATTATACAGTTCAATATTGGAGCCTAAAGGGAGTTTGATTTTTTAACGACCTCCACAATGAAGGGGAGGGGCTTTATTAGAGAGATATTGGAGAGGGGGTGGATTTTCCTCAAAAAGGGGTCACTACTATTCGAAGGGTGTGGGATTAATTAGAGGGGGATTTTAATAGTAGGATAGGTTATTATCTAATTAAAAAAATTAATCAAAATTTAGGTCCCGGTGTTGTTCCAATTGTTGGCACTCCCATTTTGTCCTGAATCGCCAAAATACAGTTTAATTGTCCAAGGAAGCAAGTCACAGGCTGAACGGGACCTGAAAAGGCTCAGAGGAGGCAACGATGTTAGCATTAAATAATTAATAATTATTTAAATAAGATTTAAAAAAAAACAAAAATTTTCAATTTTTTGCTCTGACAAAATAATATAATGCTCGGGAAAGTTTTTTTGGCCGTTACCATTTGGGTGTCAGCCAAATTTTTGATCCATAATTTTTTAGTTAGCCAACCAACTTCTAGATAAGCTATTGTGCTTGTTGTTGTGATGGATTCCGGCTTAACCAAAGTGTCGAGGGAAAATTAAAGAATTTTTTTTTTGGAAAATTCAAATTAAAATTCTACAATTTTTTTTGGTCTAGGTTAAAACCGAAATAATAACGGAAAGTCTCTTGTCAAAATGCTGCAGGGGATTGACAATTATTTTACAGGTCCAGAGCGAGTTGGAGACAATCAACGAAGAAGCAATTGCAAGCCGGGCACATCCCCAGCTGAGCATGCGTGCCATGTTCCGAATGCCATTGTTATGGCCACTCATAATGGCCGTGTTCATGATGTTGTCCCAGCAATTGAGTGGAATAAACGCAGGTGGGTTATTAGTTTTTAGGAAATTAAATTTTGCAAATAAATTTATTTTGGTTTTTAGCAATGTTTTATTCGTATGACATTTTTAAAAGTGCCGGACTTCAAGGACGATGTATGTATGCTTCCTAAAATACAACCCTTCTTGAATAAAGCCCCCCCCCCCCACATTGAGGAGGGTTGGAAAATACAGGGTAAGACCAGGGATACGGATAATCCGGGTAAAAGTCGTACGGAAAAGGATATTTTGGTCAGGGTATGCGCCAGCGTATATCCGCTGATTATCGAGATGCGGAAGTCACGGATATCGATTTTCAAGAAATCGGGCGGATATAGACGGAAACCGATACTTTTTTGCTAAAAAAGTTATTGGCCAAAAACTTAATCCGTGCTCTCCAAGTTGCAGTTTTTATAAAACGACCTAGCATCGGAAAATAGAATTTGCCCCTGAAATAGACCCCTACTGCTTGAGAAATTAAATACAGCCATAGGGGCCCTATTTTAAGAATATAGACTAAATCATTTTAGGGCCGGATGTAGCCACAATTGCTATGGGAGCAGTGAATGTGCTCATGACTGTTGTGTCGGTTGTTTTGGTGGGTTTTTGCTTTTTTTGACACAAAATGCCATTACATATATTTATTTAAAAAAAAATCAGGTGGAACGACTTGGGCGTCGAACCCTGCACATTTCTGGCCTCGTTGGAATGCTTTTTTCAAGTGCACTAATCGCTGTATCAATGCTTGCTTCGAAGGTTTTTTGTTGTAGCGGATGGCGAAAATTTATTATAAAATTACGTTTAATTTAAGTCGATTCAATGGTTTTCATATTTTTCAATTTTGTTTGTACTTCTTTTCGTCATTTCTGCAGCAATTGGGCCTGGTAAGTAATTTTCTGTACAATAATTACTAAATTCCGGAATTTCTTTTAGTAGACTTACAGGGTGGAGGGGGGGAGGGGGCTCTACCGTTTCAACCTCCTTTAAAGGGTGGCTTTCTTACAATAGAGTATATTTTTCACATATAAAAATGGTCTATGGCTAGTTCGACGAAGTTTTTTCAACAAAATTGGATTTCTTTTGTTTGAAAGCTCATTATCTGTAGAAGCTATGAATAAACGAAAGGTAAAACGATTAAGTTGCAAAAAAAAAAGTTAGCAAATGAAAAACGCAAAAACGCCTGACTTTTTCATTGTCGTTGAAAGATGTTAGCTTTAATGAAATTAAATTGGTAAATTTTAGTTGAGTGGAAAAAATTATACACCCAAAACTTCGTCAAAATAGACACGCCAAAACGGCACAAGGCTAAAAACGGTCACGCCAAACTGACCCGTTCCGTCTAGTAACGGGGTAAGAAGGCTCTAAAACAGGAAACACGGTTTTTCATGAATGTTTTAAATTTACAAATTCAGGATCAATTCCGTGGTTTTTTGTGAACGAAATTTTCCCATTGAATGCCCGTGGCAATGCAAATTCAATTGCAGTGCTTTCAAATTGGGGTTCAAATGCCATTGTTGGCTTCTTCTTTCCGATACTAAACGTAAGTTTCTTCTTGCATTCAAGTCTAGCCGTTGGGAGTGAAACAAATGGGGGGGAGGGAGGGGGGGGGACGGCGAGGGGGAACCGGCGGGGGGGAACCATACGGCGGGGGGAAACAGCGAGGGGGAACTGGCGGGGGGGGCGGCGAGGGGGAACCGAAACCGGCGGTGGGTAGGGGACGGCGGGAGAAGGGGGGGGGGGCGGGGACGAGCTGTTCTATGTCTGGGATCCCCCCGGGGGAAAAGGTCAACAAAAATGTCAGGTATAGATGGTATGACTTCTTTTCAAAAATTGAATTTAGTCGGCCATGGATGAATACGTGTTCTTCGTGTTCACTGTACTGTTGGCGTTGTTCATTCTGTTTGCGTGCAAATTCATGCCCGAGACAAAGAACAAATCGTTGGAGGATATCCAAGCGGAAATGAACCGTCTCCGACGAGGAGGGCGGGAGTCGCCAATGGTCAGCAAAGCAACAAAAAATGATGCCACCACTAGATTCAACATGGTGCCAGCCAATACCCAATATGGAACCACCAAAGACTCAACGGAAAATGTATGAACTAGATTGTTAATTTAATCTACCGTGTTTCCGAAAATAGTCCCCGGGCAACTCTATTTTGAAATCCAACCCAAAAGGAGGGGGGGGGGCTCTATTTTAGGGTGAGTTCTATTTTCAAGAGAGGGCTTATTTTTCAATCCCGACAAAAGTGGGGGCAGACATTATTTTCCTCATCCTCCTCTAGAGGGTGGTTCTATTTTAGGGTTGGGGTTATGATGCCGAGGAAAGTTTTATTTTCGGAAAACACGGTACACTCTATAAATTTATGTTTTCGAATTTGGTTTTATGTCTATCAGTGTTGCCGCCCAATACTCTTGACCTGGGGATTTTTCCAACCAGAGACCATAATCGAAAATTTAAAATTTCCGACCCGAAATTTTTCCAGACTTGCGGCAACACTGAAATATACCGGTTGACAATACATACTATATTTATTATATTTTACAATCTTCGTTTATCGATAGTCTTTCTTCATTTTTATCGTCTAATAAAAGTTTTTATATACCTACATGATCATGTAAAAAAATTATGCCTAATAAAAGGAGAAATTTACAAATTTCACTAGAATATAATGTAAACCATCAAATATTATCAACGTTTTCCACAATGCACAGTTATGCAAATAATATATTTTACGAAAGTTTCTATTTATCGGACAAAAATTTTCGTGAAATTATGCCTGCGGCAGTAATGCCAAGGAGCTCATTACATGCAAAACGAAAATGCATAGTGTAAATGTCATGCTTTACTTCATTATGCAAATCAAAACGAAGAAGAATGGCACAAATGCCGCGCGCAACTTTTTTTGCGGCAAATGCCAAGTTAGGCACTTTTCTTGGAAAGTGAAATGCCATGCTTTATTTCATTATGCAAAACCAAAACGAAGAAGCTTGGCATAAATGCTGCCGCGAATAACTTTTTTTGCGGTGCCAAATTAGGCGCTTTTCTTGGAAAGTGAAATGTCATGCTTTACTTCATTATGCAAAATCAAAACGAAGAAGCTTGGCACAAATGCCGCGCACAACTCTTTTTGCGGCAAATGCCAAATTATGCAACAAATGGGTCTATATGTGGCAACATTCAATTTATTTGGAAATGCCACGGTTGGATTGTAAATGTCACGGGCGGGGGGTAAATGTGCCATGGTTGGCTGGGGGGGGAAGAAATGCCAAAGGGAGGAAGGCATTTGGTCTATAAAAGCATGGCCAAAAATCATGTTGTTCGTCTCACTCCAAAAAAAAATCCCTACTCAAAACAACTGAACAAATCTTGCCCATCCCCCTAAAAATGGTTGGCAAAAAATTCTTTTTGGCATTTGTTGTCCTTGTCCAACTGTTGTTGCTGACGACCAACTGCAGCAGCATGGTTTTGTCAACTGCTGCTTCCGCCTCATCAGCAAAAGACGATGCGGTGCGCGCAACAGTGACCGACGAAGTAAAATTGGTGGCCAAAAAAATGTCCATTGTGCGGGGCAACGACACTGATGAGAAGGTGATCGCGGTAACGGAATGATTAGACAATCCTCCAACATGGTCATCATTAGGGTTATAACAATTTTGTTCGATAGCCGATTTGTACAAATTTGTTACCCGTACATTGGGATTCAAATAGAGGTGGTGGTCAACTTTTAAATAACACCTTTAGGGAATGGGATGAAAAGGAGTCGGCGGGGGGAGGGGGTCTATTAGAGGGAATGGGGCTAACCCCCTGCGATGTTCTTTCTTTAGGAGCACAAATAATCATGTAAACCCTTTCTTCACCAATACCAGACGTCTGCGGCACTAGTAATTGTCGAATTAGCACTGTGCAACCTTCAGCGCCAATTCGATCTGATGAAAGCGAACGTTCAATCATCAGGCATCGGTTGCCTAGCTGCCGAAGCAGCAGTAGCAGCCGCCGCCGCAGGCGGCACTCAGTGATGGAACACTGCGCTTCAACAAAAAGAATTTGACGATCCAGAACGAAAAATCCAATCCAAAAAAAACAAATTTCAGTTTAATCATGCTTATGGATATACTCATCCGCCACAATTTCTCTCCCATATATCCGAATATGGATGCATTTAGAATTTAACGTTTATTATGTAGATCCCCGCATCCCAGCAATGAAAGGCATAAAAAAATTTTGAAAACAAAATGTCAATAAATATCACTGTTCGGGGCGTAAATGATGTTTTGTTCAATTTTGGGTAAATTACTTTATTTCTGAAGGTAAAGCACACCCTGGTTATTTAATAGAGCTCCTATTTTTTGGGGAGCCATTTATGGAAATACAGTAATTCAGTATAGCTTTTTTATAAATGGTATTCATGACTTGCCAATTTTAAAAATAAAATATTATCACGGATCATAAATGGTCACTTTATTTAAAATTTTCGCTTTACATTTCAAGCACTTTGACAAGCCTTCTGAACACTCTTTGCACACACACCAATGGCCGCATGGGTCAAATGCAATTTTAATCTAATATAGGTAGGAAAGTATTTAATTTTAACTTAATGGACACGTGGCTTTTTTGGATTCATTGTCATGCGAAGGGTAGCCGCAGCATGGGTCCAATGAAAACTCAGTTTCCAAATTTTTCTTGGTCACTGTCCCGAATATTTTCGCCCACATGAAAATCAAATAATTTGAGTCCGGGGTTTGATTGGCTAAAATGTTGTTGGCGGATTCACTATTCGGCCAAGATGGTTGCCTTTTTTGGAAAATTCAGGTTTTCCAGTTTTTCGTGGTAGCTTTTCCCGACCCGTTTCGTCCAATCGAACAATCAAATAGTTCGAGTCCTGGGTTCGTATTGGCAAGTGATGTTGCGGATTCACTATTCGGGACAACCACCAGCAGAAATTATTTTGATGAAAAAATAAAGGATTTTTTTGCCATACAAAAGGAGGCAATAAAGCATCTCTTTGTATTTATTTCTCAATTTTACCTCTTCCTTTTGACAACTTAAACATTTTGTCGAGCTTGTCCCAACACCATCAGCACGATTTGTTTTTGCGTTTGTAATCTCATACTGTAAAAGTACCATTCAGAATGGGACACTTCGGCGCCATATCAGCTGAGCTTTTCTATACCAGAAATTTCCCGGTACCCGGGACTCAGTTACGGTACTCTACCCCGGTACTCGGTATTTGACCCCGGTACTAGTTACTTTCAGTAAAAACGTCAAAAACACGCTGAAAATTTTCAGAAATCGCTCAAAATGCATTTATGTTGCAATAATCAATTTTCCTTTAAAATTCCCCTCCCCCAGCTCCCTCCCCGAAATTAAAAATTTTGTTCTTTTTTAAGGTGAGTGGAAATTTGAGTGAAAAGAGTCAGTCTCGACCAATTCCAGCCGAAAAAATTCCCCCCCGCGCCTCATCTCCACAGAAAATTTTTCTGGCTACGAGCTTAATGTTACCAATTACCGATTGGTCCGGGTTTCCGGCCTATAATTTAGTAACAACGAAGAACAAAAGTTAAATTTACTTGGAATTTGTCATTCGCGCACAAATCGGTTGTCCACGTGTTCGCCATTTGAGAGAGGTTGAACTGATTCGATCGATCAATTTTTTTGCAAATCTTATCCAGAAGATTTCGAATGGTTTTTATGCGCTCAATTTTATCCAGTGTAAGACGCTGCTCATTTTTTGCCGTTGCAAATAATGCGCCTAAACGAAGGTTAGTCACAGTCAGGGTGCCAATAATACCACATACCGTATTTCCTCTAATAGACGCCCCGGGGCGTCTATTTTTCGATCCTCGTCTAGGGGGGGCGTCAATTAGAAGGGGGGCGTCAAATGGAGGGGGGGCGTCTATATTTCGATAGGTAAACTTCTTTAATTCATAAAATTTCTCTATTATTCCAACGAATGATCACTCAAAAATCCATTATTTTCATCTTCCAACAAAAGCCTTGAGCAAAATTTTTACTAACAAAA
>JAKKIK010000116.1:0-48950 GCA_024500135.1 Heterodera carotae
TTAGCAGAGGAGGTTAGGGTTTACCCCAGAAAAAGGAAAAATTTTTTCCCACGACCCCCCCCCCCCCCGAAACCAAAAATTTGAAAAAATTTGTCGATTCCCCCCCCCCCGAAAAATTTTTCTGGTTACGGGCTTGCGGAGGGGTTAGCACACAGAGAATTTGTGTTGTGTGGGGAAGCCCCCGCGGGGCCGATGTGCTATTTTGGCCCGACAATTCCCGGAAAAACGGGGTCGAGAATGGAATAATTGGAATTTTTCGAGACCGGCTGGCTTATGATATCACACGGCGAACGAATTGGGGCTGCCAGCCGCCGCCGGCGATGAAAATTAAATGAATTATTTTTTGTTCACCTCGTTCAACAATTATTCCTTATCAATAACTAACTGATCAGTCAAGTCAAAACCAACAGCAGCAGCAGCGGAGCGTTGACGAAAATGTAAAAAAAAACATTTAATTCTAAAAATAAAATTGGACGCTAAAAATGGGCATCAAAATTTAAAAATGGACAATTTTTGAGCAAATAGTACTCAAAATGGCCAAAAAAAGGCGTTTAAAATAGGAAAATTGGACCCACATTTTTTCTAAAAATAAAATAGGATGCGTAAATAAGCAGGCAAAAAAATAAAATTTTTGCAGAAAATTTGGAGGCCGAGGTCGGAATTTTGTCGGAAAATTGTCTTAAAGATATGTTATATGCCTTGGAGATTGATCAGCATGATCGGAATTTTGTCGGAATATCGTCATTTTAATCACGCCTGATGCCTTGGGGATTGATCAGAATTGGAATTTTGACGAATATCGCTTTCTCTGATCACGCCCGATGCCTTGAGCATTGATTGATCAACAGAGTCGGAATTATCGGAATATCGTCATTTAGATCACGCCTGATGCCTTGGGGATTGATCAGGGATTGTGGTTAGGGGACACTCCCCCTCAACATGCACTGATCACAAATAAACAAACAAAAAATGATACCATTAAAAAAGTGATTGGCAAAAATCAATATACAAAATTACGAGGACAGCAAAAATCAACAAAAAAAAATCACCCCTAAAAAGTGGTTGAGAAAACAAGGGTTATAAAAAAAATATATTATGGTGAGATCCCACCCAATTTAAACACCGCAATAATTATTAACGCGCCCACTTAATTAGTGATAATTAATAATTTGGGTAGTTTTTGGGCAGGCAGGTGGTTTGTCCCCAATGGACAATAATTAAATAATTAGCCCATAAAATGTGTGGGAAAGTGCGAACTCAGCAACAATGAATATACATAAAAGCAATCTTTGTATTTTGCAAAAATATAGCCCCATTCCGAGGAGTTCCCTAAATAGAATCCCACTCTCTAATTAAAGCCCCCCCCCTAAATAAAGTACCCCAATGATCGGCGAACATATAGCAACAATGAATAAAAGTAATCTTCGTATTTTGCAAAAAATATAGGCTCCATTCCGAGAGTAACCCCCTAAATAAAGTCCCACCCCCAATTAGAGTCCCCTCCCCCTAAATAGACTCCCAAAATTCCAGATGACCGCCTCATTTGATCGGCGAACATATAGCAACAATGAATAAAAGCACCCCATTCCGAAAGGAACCCCCTAAATAGAGTCCCACCCCCATTAAAGCCCCCCCCCCCCCCGTAAATAGACTCCCCCAATTCCAGACCACCGCCTAGTTTGATCGGTTCGATACGGATTTGACCGCCGGCTGGTGCAAAACCTGCATCTGTTTAATCTATACTCTCGATTTGACCGACCTACACGGATTAAATTTAAATTTAAAGTTCGGATGTGGGCCGTCTGTTCACGGCTTTCATATATCCATACAGACATATGAATGAATGCGATGTGTTTGTTCGAATTTGATGATAGCCATACCCTGACGAATATATGCGCCGAAATACGAACAAAACGGAATCAATGACATTTTATACAAGCCATATTTTATCTAACACTAATAAAGATAGGTATAAATTTATTTTATATTTATTTTTTAAATCTATACGGGGATTTTTGAACCCGAATTTGAGTTCCCCCTCAAATAGAAGCCCCCATGGGGTGTTGAAAATTAGAAATACACCGGTGGGCTTGCCGATGATATTCGCCACCATAACAAAGACCACTCACCCACCCACCCATCCGCAGGGGATATCATATATCCCCCCATCGCCAGATTTGAAAAAAAATAAAATAGAGATAAATAAAACTCTCTCACAATGCGCCGCGCAATGACAGTGCCACGGCATCCTCAAGCCGTTGGAGTGCGTGAAGGCCCAATTGTGAAGTTTCGTCAGAAAACTGGGCACTGATCGCCATTTTGACCGTCTGAAAACAAAAAACTATTTTTTCCCACCTCTAATTAAGGCACCACCCTCTATTAGAGCCCCCCCCTAATTAAGCCATCTTTTCCCATCCAATAAATCTGCCCCCCTTGAGGGGATTGAAAACAGTAGTACGGTATTCGGTTCCTCCCCGAATCTGCGGGGACAAAAATATCGGGGATGAATGTCGGGGGTAGGATGTCGGGGATTGGGAATGAGGCACAAAAATGTCAGGGATTTCGGGGCGTCAGGGTGGAAACCTACCGAATTAGGGAACAAGATGAAAATAAATTTACCGCATTTTTTCTAATAGCATACCGCCCCTCCATTTAAAACTTCCCCCCTCTTTTAGAAACCCCCACCCCCCTCTAATAAAGCCCCACTCATGATCAGCAATTTTCTATTTACATTAATTCTTAAAATAAAGCCTCCCCTCAAATAAAGCCCCCTTTGAAATAAAGTCCCACTTTGGAAAGGGTTGAAAAATAGAGCTCCCGGGGGCTTTATTTTAGGGTTTACGGTAATTAAAATTGCACTGACTTGAACAAGCTGACTGGTGGACATGAGCACTGGTGCCGTCTTGAAAAGGCGTGCATAGCGCAGCAACAGCACACGGACCGCCTGGGAGACAAGCGCAAGTGCGGCATGGACTTGCAGACGCCTGGCAATGCCATCATGGAAAGTGCCGACTGATGCTAGTGCCGGAGGGGCTGAGTGACTATCTGATGAGCGCACGCCAAAGAATCATTTATAGTTGGTTGGGTGTGTATTTTTCTCGAGTTCTAAGGGGCTTTATTGAATGTGAGGGGCGGGGGGCTTCTAATTTAGGGGGGCAAGGTCGGTTTTAGGAAGAATATTTGCTTAAAAATGCTAATGACGACGAAGGGGCTGAGTGACTATCTGAGCGCACGCAATTTATAGGGGGTTGGGGTGTATTTTTTTGAAGCCCTGGGGGCTCTATTGAATAATACGGGGGGGAGGGGGGGGGGTAATTTAGGGGAGCGAGGTCTGCTTTAAGAAGCATATTTGCTCAAAGATGCTGATGACGCCGGAGGGGCCTAGGGAGATTTGAATTTAAGAAGTTGGGGTCTGTTTTAGGAAAGGGGGTTCTAATTTAGGGGGCGAAGTCTGCTTTAAAAATCATATTTGCTTAAAGATGCTGATGACGCCGGAGGGGCCTAGGGAGATTTGAATTTAGGGGGGGGGGCCTAGGGAGATTTGAATTTAGGGGGGTGGGGTCTGTTTTAGGAAGGGGGGTTCTAATTTAGAGTCGCTATTTTTGGTTAAAAAAACTATTCGGGTAGGGCGGGGGGGATTAACAATACAGTATGTATTTCAATATTAGTGTCCCCCTTTACCACAATTTATGTACAAACCTAAATGTCCCCCTTTTTAAGGGTGTTAAAATGCAGTGCCCCCGGGGACACTAATAAAGGTAGTTGAGTACGGTAAGATTTTCAATTTGTTGGCCAAAGTTCGCCCTTTTTTTTTCTCTTTGGCACACCCTTTTTGTGTGCTGATGCTGCTAATGCCGATGTTGAGCCGCTTAACAAATTGCGGAGAGACAAACAATGCGCAGCAAAATGTTCAATGTCATTGAGCAAAGAGTCGGCGAGCTAAAAATTTTTAAAAAATTTTTAATATCTTTTTAGGTAAATCTTAAAAATTATTGTAGTTTTTTAAATTTCATCAGAATTAAAAAACAGAATTTAAATATGTATACCGTATTTCCTCTATTTGAAGGCCCCCCTCCATTTGAAGGCCCCCCCTCCATTTGAAGGCCCCCCTCCATTTGAAGGCCCCCCTCCATTTGAAGGCCCCCTCATTTGAAGGCCCCCCTCCATTTGAAGGCCCCCCTCCATTTCAAGGCCCCCCTCCATTTGAAGACCCCCCTCCATTTGAAGGCCCCCCTCCATTTGAAGGCCCCCCCCCATTTGAAGGCCCCCTCCATTTGAAGGCCCCCCTTTATTTGAAGGCCCCCCCATTTGAAGGCCCCCCTCCATTTGAAGGCCCCCCTCTATTTGAAGGCCCCCCCTCCATTTGATGGCCCCCCTCCATTTGACGGCCCCCCTCCATTTGACGGCCCCCCTCCATTTGAAGGCCCCCCTCCATTTGAAGGCCCCCCTCCATTTGGAGGCCCCCCCCCATTTGACGGCCCCGCGATTCCGCCCATCCCCCCTGGTTAGACGGACCTAGGGGTCGTCCCCAGGAAAGAAGTCCAAATATGTCGTGCGTCGGGTTCGGGAATGTCCGGGTCGGGAACAACCCCAATTTAAATATAATTGAAATAAATTATTAAAAATTTTTTTCTAAAATATTTTTAAATATACAAGACATAATTTACCAGCATTTCATCATAATAAGTGTTCGACTCGCCACCGCCGCCGCCGGTGCCACTCAAATCTTCAAATGACGAACTTGACGAGGTCGTCGTCGTCAATGGCATCATTTTTGTTCGCGCCCAAAAGTGCCGCCAAAATTTTGTTGAAAATTAAAAATGCAAAAAATAAATAAAATAAATATTCCCTTAATTAAATCGATTTGCAAAATTTTTGTTTCCAATTTAATGTGTTGTGAATCCTTTTTGCTCGCCGAAAATGGTCATGAGCAGCAGGAAATGATAAGAAGAGAGAACGAACGGAAGGAACAAAGATTAGAAAATTGAGCAAAAAATAAATAAAATTTGCAAAATGATAGGAATTTTTGTTTTAAAAATGGGTGTAAAATTAATTTTAATTTCAAACGCAAAAATTATCGAAAATGGAAATTTTTGTGCCAAAATCCGTTTTTTGCATAGGCCAATATAAAATATATAAATTAGAAAAATGGCTTTTAATCAGTGTGCCATTTAACGAAATATTTTCATCAGTGCAAATCAATAAATTTTCCGATCACCTGTGCAATCAATCGATCGCAACAATTAGATCAGAGGATATGGATAGCAACATCGATCGCTACAATTTTTGATCAGTGCAATCAATCGACCGCACCAAATGTTTGATTAGCCATGGTATAATTTAGAAAAGAAATTCATTCTGATCAGTGCCATCGTGGATGAGACTGATCACCTTTTCCTTCTGGATCAGTGCCATCGATTGGATGAAACTGATCACCTTTTCCTTCTGATCAGTGCCATCGATTTGGGTGAGACTGATCACCTTTTCCTTCTGATCAGTGCCATCGATTGGATGAGACTGATCACCTTTCCCTTTTGATCAGTGCCATCAATTAGATGAGACTGATCACCTTTCCCCCTTTCCCTTCTGATCAGTGCCACTGGTTGGGTAAGGATTCCTTCTGATCAGTGCCATCGATTGGATGAGATTGATCACCTTTTGTTGCTGCTCTGATCACTAATGCTGATGCAGTGATGATCAGTTTGCATTTGCAACAACACATCGCCAAGGCTATTTTAAAAATCGCGGCAGCGGCGGCGCATTTAACAATGACAACGGACTCTCTCCCCCCTCCCCTCACCCCCGCAGCACCCTCCCCCCCCCCCAATTTTTGTCGTCGTCAATTTTGCACATCCAATCCATCATATGTGTGTGCGCGACTTTTCGAGATCATTTTGCATCCCGCCCCCGGGGGCACACTTTTCTTCCTCGCACAAATCACAAAACCACTCTGCTGATCAATGCCGCGCATCCATCATCGTGTTTAAATCCGTCGTCACATAATGATTTTCCGACCACAATCATTCTTTGACTCCTCCCCGTGCCCCCCGGGCGGGTGCCTCCCCTCCCCCTCCCCCCCCCGCCCCCGGGGGGTGCTCTACGCGTCTTTTGTTTTTGGGCAGAGGGGGCGGCGCGCCTCATCGTCGTCGGGCTGGCGGCAGTCACCGCAACCACCACACAACGCCACAAAGAATTTTTCATATTAATGCCACCGCCATTATTATTATTACTATATATGATGACGACGGTGGTGGCGGTCACACCGCCGACGGGGACGACGGAAACAGCAGCGCACTCTCGCGCATCACCAGCCATCACCGGCGGGCAGCGCCGTCGGCGACGGCGGCGGCGCCGGCGTATTTTCACTTTTGCACTCGCGTGCCGTGCGCAAGGAGAGACACACACACATTTTCCTGGTAAACGCCCCGCGTCGGGGAAGCAAGCGATCGCACGCGCGTGGTATGGTCTACAAAAACCGGTTCGTGTGCTATGCCCCCGGCGGGCATATTTCCCGCGCAAAGCGACACACGCTGCCGGGGCGCGGGCAAAGACAAATGATGATCAGTGAGTGATCAACGCACGATCACGCCGCTTGCGCTGCCGTGTGATCAGGATGATGATCACTGCCCCAGAGAAAACAATGGGGAGGGGAGGGAAGTGAGAAATTTGAGAGGGAAGAAAAGCTGGTGATGATGATCAATGTGCATGCTGTGCTGTTGCTGCGCTGGAGGGGCTTTCGATCGGACCAAAATTTTTTCTGGTGGGCGTTAGGGAAGGATGGGGGGTATCAAATTTAAAAATTATTTATTTAGAATAGTGTGTGGAGGAGATGTAGGGCATTTTTGTGACACATAGCTACCAAAAAACAAAAAATAAATAAAAGATTGGATAAAACAATTAATTGATCGAAAAAATCAATTAATTGGACCGATAAAATGATCATTGCTTTGATCGGACCACCACCAACCATGCTTTTGAAGATAATTTTGTGGGCGTGAGTGGGGGAGGTGTCGAATTTCAATTTTTGAATTTGTTATGTCCCAATTTTGCCCAAAAAAGTCCGGTTTTAGAAAAACCTACTTCAGAGGGGGTACAATAAAGCCCCGACGCTGATGGGGAAAATGTTAGGAAGAGTCGGGGACGGCATCTGCCAGGGAACAGGAATAGGCCCAAATGGGTTCGTCCCTGTCCGACCTTTTTTTATACAATTCTCCAGCCATGTCAAATTTTGACGGGGATTTTTGTCCCCGACCCCGCATTATTGCCCCCCTCCCCCAGAGGTCGGGGACAAACCCACCCTAGAAGAAAGAATTAAAAATTTTGTTTTGAATAACCCACAATAATCGGTGGTTGATCAGAGGCGCATATTAATCGATCGTAAATCATACATAAAAATAACGATCAATGGTCACGGAAATAGTTTTTGACATTTTGTTGAATATTTATGCGCCGCACGCTCGCATTATGTATGTTTTTTTTAAGTCGAAAAATCACATTATGAACACGAGAGAACGAAGGGGGGAGGGGGAGAGATTTATGGAAATTTTTTTTTGGGGGGGGGGGGGGGGAGAATAATTTGTGACGGGTGGCAAAGGCAAAAAGACATGGGGGCCGCTAAAGTTGATCATAAATCTCTGAATCACCACCACCGGCAGCCAGCAGCACACTCCATCCATAATGGTGAAAATTAGGCGACGAAAAACGCCGCCGGGTGGGGGGAGAAGAGGGGGCAAAAAAAATGAAGCGATGCAATCAAATGGATGTATAAACGAAAATTTTAATATAGCATTTTGTCTAAATAACCCCCGGGGGTTCTATTGCATTTTGTCTAAATAACCCCGGGGGTTCTATTTTTAATACGCCCCTCCCCGAATCGGGGGATTTCCGATACGCTCTCGGGGTGGAAGGAGGGGTTGTTACTAGGCGGGGGTTCTATTGTATTGTCGATACCCGTAGGAGGGTTTGTGGGGGGGAAGCGGGGGCATTTTGACATCCATTCCAATCGGAAAATTTTGATCAGGATCTGATCGCAGTGTGGGAATCCACGACCCCCCATATATTTAGGCCTCTTAAAAGACCAATAATCGATGGCATTTAGAACTCGCCACAAAGTGGCTGACCACCGTCAAAGACTCGGCACGCTATCAATTCTCTAATCCACCCTCCAAGGGCGGCTCATCCTCAAAGACGCGGAAATCCCTAATCTCGCCCTTAAGGCTGATCAACCCAACAAAGAAGCGGCCAATCGCTAATCCTATCCCCCAAGGCGGCTGCTGCTGCTGACCCAAAATATTGTTTGTCCACATTTTGTCAGTGGCCAAAATGCTCGGCGCTTTCTGATCATAGTCGATTGCTGCTGGTGGTCACTTTTGCGGATCGATTCTGTCCCAGCTGTCGTTCGCTGCAGCGGGGGCGGGCGGATGGACGACAAACGCCGCAGGGGCCGGCAAAATCAAAACAACCAACTGCTGACTACAACATTGAAATCGACCAAACCGACAACCCAATGGCACCCCAAGGAGGGGAAGAAAATTAAATCAACAATTTGCACAGAGATCATAGGCTTCTTTTTGGTTGCCATTTGGGTTAATCACCGATTTCAAGACTTGTTTTTCAGGGTTGCAGGTTAGGAGCATCTGCTATCTTCATTTCAACCCAATCCTTACCCCGGACTCGATTGAGCACTCATTAAAACGCCTTATTTTCCCAACATTCATGGATATATCCTAGACAAAAAAAATTGAGTTCATGGTCAGCGATCTTGAAAACTTCAAGGCATTATTTCATGATTTTCAGAGAGGAGGTCACTCTTTCGTATATCTTAAAAGAGTGCGATTATTTTGAAATGGATTTGGAGGATGCATCAAAAGAATTACAAGCATTAAAATGTGTGTGCCGGCATTTTTATCAATTAAAAAAAGAACAGAGACGAAAAAATAGAACGACAAATGTTCTGAAAAAAACCCCTAATTGTCACACGTCTCGCTTTCTGAGCCTATGCAGATGCTTTGGCGGCAGCAGCCAACTGCTGCGCTTCGATGTGCGGAGGAGGGATTGGAAAGAATTCCTTGGCATAGTCGTCGGCATCCCCTGGAGGGAAAGTAATTATTATATTAAATCTCGTACTTTTGCACTTTTATTTTTTCTCTACGGAGTCGATTTAAATACTGATAACGAGTCCCCATATCAGTTTTGTATATGTATCACATTATCAAAAAATGATAGCGCGGGTCTACACACTTGTTTAAATTCGGTGGCGTACGAGGTGCCATGTATGAGTCAGTTTTTTACCCTGGCATGTCGGCTAAAAAGGAGTACGAAGTACCATGTATGATTGAAGTTTTTTTTACCCTGGAATTTCTGCCATTTCATGCCCCTGAGATTGAATTTTTTGCGCTCTTTGAAACTACCTGAAATTGACGAAAGTCGCTCCTGCTCCGCCTGCTTCTTCGTCTTCTGCTCCGCCTCATATTGCACTCGACTTAAAACAAAAGTCAAAAAACGGAAGAAAAAAGGAGGGCAATGGTTTATTAGAATTTCAGTTCCTATGTCAATTTTTCAAAAAAAAAAACCTTTCGTTGAGGCCTTTGAGCAGCGCGTCAATGGGCTGCCCTTCGGTGAGTTGGTCCACCGAACTGACCACATTTGCTTTCTTAAATCAAAAAAAATTGTCAGACTCTAATTATATCGATAAATAGACGAGATAGGTACGAATTAAAGCGTTCACAAATTACAATTGTTGGACCAACCGTCACCGAGGGCGTATCCAAACCATGGATTTCCGTGGGGGCTAAATGAAAACGTACGGGGCTGTGCGCCGATAGGCGCCGCAGGTATTTTGACGAATTTCAATGGAATGTATTAAGAAATGTTCCAAATTTACTAATTTCATACCTCTGTGTTACTTTTAATGGATAAAATTTTTTGGGTAGAAGAGGATATTTCGGGAGAGAGGACGGGGGGATACAGCCTCCATCCGTTTTCCCTGGATACGCCCTTGACAGTCACTAGGACAATTCGACAGAAAAAAAACATTGGATCAGAAAAAAACCTCAAACTGCAAATTGAGCTTGGTGACAGCATCGGCGTCCGACAAATGGAACTTTTGAGCGAGTCGGTTCAGTTGATCCCCCAATTCCTTCTTGACTTGCGAACCCTCCAGAAGTTCACTGAAAAACCAAATGTACAATTAATTCTCCGCTCTTATTGTATTTCGAAGACTCGGCAAAGAAAAAAAAACAAGAATTTATAAGAGGGTCAATTTTAGGTCCAATCTGAGTTCCTATTCGTGATTAACGAAATGTTTTTGACTTTAAAATTGTATTGTACAAGACAATACCGAAAATTGATTTCAAGGAAACCTTTGTTTGCATATCCCTTTAAAATCCAACAAACTTTTGTTTGCCGACAACCGCCCGAATTTTGGAGAGATAAGCGCTGGTGATGAGGTCCATTTCTTTACGGCAAATAGACGAAGTCCCAAATTGACGGCACACCAATAAAGCATATCGAGAAGCCATTAGTCGGTAGGATGTGTGTGTATTTATGCAAATGTGTGCCTAAAAACAAAGCATAAATTTGACAGACAATCCATTACAATTACTACAAATGAATAAACCGAGTAAAAAATGTTTGGCTTTAGATCTTGGAAACAGTTGGAACCAACAATTCTTTCTCTTTTATTGAAAAATCTCGACAGAAAATCCAAAATTACAATAGTGGTTGTGGATTTGACAATCCCGAATATAGAAAAAAAATCGGTGATCCTTAAGATCGCTGGCCAAACCGTTTTCAAGCCTTAGACTCAGACCCGAACGACAACCCTTTACATTTCGACGTTTGTTTTTTCAATAAAGGGGACCAATGTATTTTCTCTCTTGTTTTTTAATTTGGCACCACGTATAAAATAGACACAACGAAATGTAGAAATAGTGTGTTGTGGAAGAGAGAACGAGACAGATGCAGACAAACTTTAAATCTTGCATGACAAACAGTCAACTCAGTACGACAAACTCCGTCAGCTAACTTTAGCACAAACTGTTAACTTTTTTGTCTTTGTCGTCCAAAAATCACACAAATTTGTAGCATTCGAATGCTTCACTTCTGTATTAGCCCTGAATAAGCTTTCGACAAGATAATAAGCCATTTTAAAAAAGCTTTCGAATGATATTTGTGATTTATGGCACAATACTCGGCATAAATTCATCATCACATACAGAAACTATACAATACATACATATTTATGGGAACAACAAGGCACAATACTCAGCATAAATTCATCATCATACAGAAAATATACACAATATATACGGACTATAATACCACCCGCCATATAATTTCGTCCCGCCGGCCGTTATCACTCTTTCGCTGCCGCCTTCTCATCATTTGCTGGCGCAATCGGCTTCACAAGATCGTACATGTCCAAGCGCAAGTTAAATCCGCGAAAGGCAATGCCGCGTTCGTATTGCCGAATGACGTCCGCCTTCTCATTGACACGCTAAATTTCAGAGGGGCACAAATAAATCACCGCCAGCGCTCAAACCGATCGCCCGTCACCCACTTTGTCCAACTCGCTGCAAATTTTGTCAATCGATTGGCTGGCATCAATTTTGGTGTAGATGCCTCGCTTTTGGTAGCAGTTGACCAGTGGTGGCAAATTCTGGACAACAAAAAGCAAAACAACCAATAAAATCAGCAATCATTTTGCAGGATCAATGAAAAAAAAGAGGAGAAAAAAAAACGCACCGCCGAAACATAGCTGTCGACCAATTTGCGTGCTGCCGCCTCATTATCTGATGGAAATAAAGATTAACGTTTTACTTTAATCGACCATTCCTCGAAATGATCTATGTACCTCCAAGCGCTGAAAAAGGAACTGTCACATAAGTGTGAAAACTGTTGTGCGAAGGCAACGCTAAAATAAAGGGAAGTTTACTGCGAAGGGGTGATCACACGACAATGGACAATCCCGTGGCTTACCGGGGAATGGACATAAACGTGCAACGACATTTTTGTCATCGCACTTCAAAAACACAGGATCGTCGGTTGCAAATTCGATGGCCGCCTGCAATGGACGCTTCTCCAACACAGCATCCAACTGTGAAGGGGAGAAGGGAATGAGTCATCAATCATGTCATATTTCACTCAAAAAAAAAATGACGGAAGGTCAAAAAATTCCCCAAAATTAGAAATGTTCCACGTTTTGAAAGGGTACTTCTAGTCCAAAAAATTGTCTCAGGCCCATTTTGTAACAATTTTTTCACCTTTTTTGCCTGTTCTTTGTTGCGCGGGTAGCCATCAAGAACAAATCCGTTGCGGCATTCGTCGGAGCTGAAAAATGCGTGGAACGATATTTATTAAAAAAAAAAAGATTTTTCGAATTGTAATTACTTCAGATTTTTTTCAACTAAAGCCCACACAATGTCATCTGACACCAGGTTTCCACGTGCGACAAGACTTCTCACGTTTTTGCCGATCGGTGTTCCTAATTTGATCTCTTTTTGGAGCAACTCGCCTGAGTTTTAAACAATTGTAATGAGTTAAAGAACACATTCAAATTTGGAAAAAAAACACCGGTAGAGAGATGGCATGCTCCCATTTTTTTGGCTAAGTTTGCTGCCGCCTTAACAAAGCATGCTTGTTAAACATTAAGTCAAATTGTTTGGTATTAACAGGGTTAAGGGGAATGACAAAACGTGTTGTTTCAATTTCTACACTGGCGATCAAATGGCAAAAACTTTCGGTTTGTCATTCCCCCACCAAAAAAAAGGAAGAAAAATTTCTCGAGGCCTCCACCTGTGTGCGAGTGTAATGTCCATGTCCTTCGAGTTTCCCCATCATCGCGACGCGGATGCCTTGATTTGGGGTCACATTCTGCATATTGCCCATTTTTTAGAATTAAGTCTCGGATATATTCTAAATTTTGATGACTTTAAAGCATTTCAACAAATTGTGTACATTCAAATGCTCTCTAAAACTAAGCATAAACTAAGCGATTAAAAAGCAATGCATAAAGGTTTAACATAAGTGAGAAGACGACAAAAAAAAACACTCAAAACTAAGGTAAAAGAAAAATTTTGAGAAAAGGAGAGCGGGATATGAGGACGACATTTTGGCAAAGGGAATCAAAGGATTTAAGCAAGTAATTGGATTCAACGAAAAAGTAAGGAAGCTTTAGTAAAAAGTTCGATTCATTGGGATGCTTTCAAGTGGGATTAGGGCGGGCGAGCGGGACTCGAGCGTGCGGGCTTTGGGTGAGCGGGATTCGAGCGTCCGGTATTCGGGCGAGCACCTGTACTTGGGATTCGAACGAGTGGAACCTCTAAAATCAGAATGTACGTGGCCACGTGATGTCGAAAACTGTATTTAACAATAATACAAAAAATCCATGTATTGTTAAAAAAATACACCAAAAAAAAAGTGATCAAATAAGAAATGACTGATCCATTCATTAATGCTTCATTTTTATGCTAATTTAAATGCGAGATTACAAAGATTTTAGCTCTCTTTTTAACTATGTTACCCCTTAAAAATAGACACAACGAAATGTAGAAATAGTGTGTGTTGAGATCGAATGAGAGAAATGCAGATAAGCTTTAAATCTTGCATGACAAACAGACAATTCAGTACAACAAATTCCGTCCCAGCTAACTTTAGCGCAAACTGTTAACTTTTTTTTGTCTTTTCGCCGAAGTTTTTGTTTAACTCTGTCTATTTGTCGTTTTACAGTTTTTGTTCTATTTTTGTACTTTGTTGAGTTTTTTTTTGCAAAATGCTGGTCTTTCATCAAGCGGCACAAATCTTTTATTGGTAAGTAAATTCCTTCTGCAAAATTAACCGAATTTTCTTTATACTCACGTCCCGTAAATACCGAAAATTCAAAGGTCTTGTTGTGACGAAAAAACTTAAAATCCAATTGATTTCTAGTAAAATTGTTTTTGATTTTTAGGCATAGAATCGTAATGTTCGAATTCGTGCAAGGGATTTTGAATCCAACTAATGACGGATTCATGATCAGCGACCTTTTTTAGAGGTTGCTGATTATGAATACGACATCCAATTACCAAACCCCAAACTTGTTTGAACAAAAATCGATGTTTTTTTTCCATAAATCGCTTAAAATACAAATCAATCTTTTTTTATTGAAAATCTGTACCCGATAAAGAAATGCCGTTTTTGGCCCGGAAATTTTTAGCTATTCAAAAAAAAATTTCCCAATTTACAGGTCTTTCCTCGTCGTCCTTGTCCATCTGTGCGATTGGGTTGCGAAAATACGGATTTTTGTGTGCACATTTTTTTGGGACCACCGAGACAATTATTTGTGCAACGATGACGACGACAATTGTCCCCGACCAAAAGGGTCGCCACCGCCTCATCACATTGCATTCCATTTGGACGACCAGCGATACATCAACAATGTAACACATTTTCGTTAAAAAAAAGTTTTCTATGACCTGAATTATTTTTCCCGAAACTTGGATGTTTTTCGACAATTAAATCAGGCGTCGTCGCAATCTCTCTTTCTAACTCATATAATTTTTAGGAAAAAGAGACATGTCCAAAACCGGATCGGAAAATCAAAACAAGGTTTTCTGATCAGGGTTGCCCGGTTAAATTTGTAATCTTGGAATACGGTTTCATAAAAATCACCTTACCGGATAGCCGGACCTTGACCAATCCGGGTACTAAAACCCGGTCGGATGGTTAAAAAAATTGGAACTTATGTAGCGGAGCTAGAAACATGGTTTTAATGAGTTTTTAAATTTGAAAAATAAATTCCAAAAATTTTTAGGAATTTGTCTGCTCGTTGGTACGGCATTGTGCCGAGGCGGGCATTGCCCGTGCCACGCTCAGCGATTCATGGTCACTGCTGAGCACAAGCGCGACGAGGGCGTCGCCGTCTTTGTCCATGGGCCACCAAATTGTGGTGCAGCGCCGGGCCAACGACGCTGCCCGCACAGAGTTTGTGGGAGCGTGCAAAAAAGTAAGTGTGCCTCCTCAGGCTAATCCCTAGGGCCCACCCTCCGGATGAAAACATGGTCGCTGAACGTGAACCGATATTCGTTTCGACTAATTTCGAATACCGGACCGGACCCGAACTTGACAAAAAATCGAAATTTTCAAATTGTTTGAGATCGGATTCATGATCAGCGACTTAGGTCTGTTTTCGTGAGGATTTAGCCGGCATGGGTCCAATTTTTTTTTAAAGAAATTCATCAAAATTTCAGCTTTCAACATCCGATTTGCCGGTGACGACGGCGGACCAAATTGACGCCCTGCTGGCCCACCAGGCGGAGCAGCCCGACTTCTTTGTGCGCATCGGTGGTCCACCCTTTTGGCACAGTGCCACATCATTGGCCGCCTATACTCCGTTGGCGCTGCGCACTACGTAACTGAACCGTAACAATACTCGAGTGGTGGGAGACACAAACTCGGCACTCAAAAAAAAAGATTTTTTTGCGTAATTTTGCAATTTTTTTCTCTATGGTTTATCGAGAGGAATAATGTTTCAAAAATACCTGCCCAAATTGCGTGGTCCCAGAAAAAAAATGGGCGATACTTTTTTTTTTGTGCCACCAATTTCATTGGTTTGTTTTTAGTGAGTTCCATTGCGTTGGTGGCTTTGCGAGTGATCGGACGTTGAGTGCACGCGAATTCCACTCACTGCTTGAGGAATTCTCCAGGAGGTGAGGTCCGCGCGAGCGAATGGGTCCGAGAGCCCTCCCCCCCCGGCCCGGGATTTCAACTGGTAAAAAATGCGGTTCGATGGCGGCGCTGGCGGAATCCCATCCAAAATCTCTGTCTTGGTTTAATCCCGGCCAAACAAATACCAGTCCGGGATTTTTCGAACCCGAATTTTTGTTGTCGTGAACCGAAGCGCATCCTAAAAATTTCGCTTGGGGCTTTCCTTGAAAAAAGATTAAACATTATTAGGAATAAATATGTTTTTTATTATTTGGTTCCATTTCTTTTTCAGAAGTCGTCGTTTTGGGCGCTGATATGCCTTCTTGCCTGAATTTGGATTATTTGTTCAATTAATTTGTTTGTAAAAGCTTTATTCCACACTTTTTCAATTTGATTTTATTGTTGTGTTGTACTTGATGTGATCAATGACGTTTGTTTCTCTCCCTTAATATTATTTATTGTTCACCTCAATTTTATTTGACAAAAAAAAAATTAAAATTCATACATTTTTTTTTCTTTTCAAGTATTCTATTAAATGGGCCTTCTTACACTGGGCACTCCGCTGAATTGGCACCGGACAGTTGAGCATCTTCAGTACATCAAGGTAGATTGAGAGAGAGGGAGGACAAAGTGTTGTGGATGCGGATGTGCCATGCAAAAACCGAACTGACGAAAAAGTGCCAATTTTGGCCCAATACAATCTGCCTGGGCATTCCCTAATTCCGGTCCCAAATCGTACTTTGGCCATACAGGAACCGCAAACATAGACGAGTGGTCAGACCTAAGCTTGTGCTTGTATTGGGGGGTAGCAAGCAGTACGAATCCGGGTTTGTCCTTTCCCTCAAAATCCAGGAGGGAGTTGTTCTTCATTCAAAATTTGACATTTAAAATCGCCACAACATTTAGGCACATGGAATCGACCAGTTCATAGCGCTGTACCATCGTGTCAAGGGCCGTGAGCGCGACCAGCTGCGCTGGGGTGACGAGATTGAGTACACCATTGTGAAGTTTGACGACGAACACAAGCGGGTGAGTGAGCGGGGAGGATTCTATTACATGTATAACTGATCAAGCTTGTTTTTGAGTATCCATTTCGATCCAGGCAACAAATTCGCACACATTTGGTGATCCAGCGGTTAATCGAATTCTTCCATAGGTTGAGGCTTCAAAACTAAACTTTTTACTATAGATATGTGCTCAGATTTTACTATACAAATTTTACCCTTGCATTTTTTGACCGAAGACGAAGATTTGCATGTTACAGTTAGAAAATTCTCAATAAATTTTTGATTACTTGTTTAAGCCTTCACCTAGGTGTTCTAAAGCATGTACAATAGTGGGGTAAAGCTGTTGGTTTTCCACCTCTGACTACTCTTGGTACCGATTAACAATTTGACTAGTGGACCCCGGGGGGTTGAACATTGCTAGATTCGGTCCCCGGAAAACACTTCAATCAAAAATTCAGGTGCGCGTCTCGTTGCGTGCTAAAGACTTTTTGGACGCGCTGATGGCCAGCGAGGATGTGAACCGGCTGATTGGCGAGGAGAACCGCAGTCTGTGGAGACCCGAATTTGCCGCCTACATGATTGAGGGCACGCCGGGCATACCCTACGGGGGTCAGTGTAGTGGTTTGGGTTGGATTTGTGGCATTGCACGAGTCCGAGCCTTGAGTTAAAATCCGGCGTCATGCTACCCTGAAACCCTAGAATTAAGAACTAGGTACTTGTCCCGAGGCATGAGTCATACCCGAAAGTGCTAAATTCGGTGCCTAACCCGAACTTGGACGCCCAATTTAATTATTGTCCCGAGACATGAGTCATACCCGAAAGTGCAAAATTCGGTGCTTAACCCGAACCTGGACACCCAATTTAATGTATCCGTTGCAGGTCTTATGTCATGCTTCAACATTGTTGAGTACAACATGCGGCTACGCTACGCGGACGCCTCCGCATTGTTGCTGCCCAACGAGTCGCTGCTGTCCATCAGTTTCCCGGCACTTGGCGCGCCCGATTTTACCGATCCGCCGGCGGTGCCCCGTCCAGCGGACAGTGTGGGCGGCTCCGTGTTTTACCCGGACGAGGCCATCTACAGCGGGTGCGTGTGGGTCAGGGAATAATCGGGTAGGGTTCTGGACTACCTAGAATGAGCCTTTCTGTTCCGGGATTTTCCGGATTCCAGACATTCAAATTCCACACTTATCCAGAATTGAATTTTTGCTATTGTACCCCTGGTCAGGGCTTCTATTAGAGGAAATGCGTTTTGCTATAATTTCTAAATAACTTAGCAATTACGGAATTTTTCAAGAAATATTTCAGGCATCCTCGGTTTAAAAACCTTGTCCGGAACATCCGGGGCCGACGCGGCGAAAAGGTGGCCATCAATGTGCCAATTTTTCGTGACCAACACACGCCGACGCCATTCACTGTATTATTAGTTTACTTTAATTTAAAAAATTTCTTAAATAATGATTGTTAGGAAACCTTCGAGGACCCAGAGGCCGCACGGGCTGCACTTCCTGACCATATCTACATGGACCACATGGGCTTTGGCATGGGTAAGTAAACAAAAACTGGTGCCCTACATCAGGCCCTCCCCCCCCTTCGAAAATTTGTTCTGAATACGGCTTGCCTTATATTAATAGCAAAATGGACACCATGGGCGGGGACGGGGACAAAAAATTATTTGTCGACCCTCAATCATACTCTTAGCAAAAAAAAATATTTTTTTTTTGTCCCTCAATCAGATCTATGCCATTTTCAGGTCTTTGCTGTCTGCAGATGACCTTCCAGGCAGTCAACGTGCTGGAGGCCCGTTGGCTGTACGACCAATTGACACCGATAACGGTGGCTTATTTTTTTTTCTTTAAAAATAATTTATTCGATTCGATTTTAGCCCATCATGTTGGCATTGAGTGCTGGTAAGAAGAAAGTTTGGCTCAACGCTTCTCCTAATAACAACGACTTTGCATCTTGGGATAAATCCCGGACCAGAACATTCATCCATGGACTCCCAAACGGGCGCCATTCTGCGAAATTTCACTTCCCTTATTCAGCAACACCAATTTTCCGCTCCTATTTGTCGGACGTGGACTCGCGTTGGCCAATAATTTCGGCGGTAAAAAATAATTAATATACTATAATTTGAAAAACCCTAAAAAAATTTTAACACACACACACACACTTACAGAGTGTTGATGACCGAACGCCCTTTGAGCGCGGTTTGGTCCCGGACGCAGCCGCCACCGACGGGTACAGCAAATTCCGTGCCATCCCAAAGAGTCGCTACGACTCCACGGACTGTTACATTTATCCGTGCTCGGCCCAATACAACGACATCACATTGCAATACGACGAGCAGCTGTACCGCCAGCTGATCAATGGTTCGCGGAAGGGAGGAGGCAATGCTGTCCGGGTTCGGGAATCCCGGTCCCTAAACTTAGGGATTTTCCCGGCTTTTTTTTGTCGCTTTGCATTTATATTCCCCTCTTCCCGGATTTCCTCCCTCTGATCTCTTGGCCTTGTTTTCCCGGTTGGTTTTTACCGTTTTTTCTGGTTTGGGTTTACCATGATTTTCATTTGTGAATTTGTCGTCCCCCCAATTCAGGCAATGTTGATGAACATTTGGCTCGGCAAGATTTTTTTTTTTTTTTTGATTAAATTGATATCTGTTTATACACAATACTTACCATTTATTTGCAGCCACATTGCGCACATGTTCATCCGTGACCCGTTGCAGGTGTTCGAGGAGCGCGTGGTGCAGGACGACCAAAAATCCACCGAACACTTTGAGACCATTCAGTCGTCCAATTGGATGAACATGCGCTTCAAGCCGCCGCCGCCTGACGACCCGAACATTGGCTGGCGTGTCGAATTTCGGCCCACCGAAGTATAGTAAGAGGGCGGCGCGCGGGTTCGGGTCCGGCATGGGAAGGATTTTCTCCCAGATTTAGTTGAATTTGAAGCCCCTTTTTTTAATTTTGGCATCGACTGTTTTTTGTCATTCGCCCTCCTTCAAATTGGTTCGCGATTCCAGGCCTCTTCCAAATTTTAATTCGATTTTTTGCTTCCTTTGAGTTTTGTCTTTCGTAATTTTGACTATTCCAATTTTTTAAGGCCTTACGGCAAAAGTTGAGGTTCTTTTTTTCAGGTTCAACTTACGCACTTTGAGAATGCCGCCTACTGTTGTTTTCTCGTGTTGCTCACCCGTGTGATCATCTCATATCGCCGTGCGTTAAAAAAAGATTTTTTTTTAATTATTATTATTTTTTCAGTCACTTTTCTCATCCCAATTTCGTTGGTCACCGACAACATGCAGCGGGCGGTACGCCGTGATGCAATCAATGTGCAAAAGTTCCATTTCCGTCGGACGCTGGCCCACTGTTGGCACACGCCCGAGGGCACGCCGTGCACCGAGGGACGCCCGCCGGCCGAGCCGGAGCCCGAGCTGGGCGCCAACAACGTGGCCGAGATGAGCATTGACGAGATTGTGAACGGTTGGTTGGTTGGTTGGTTGTGTGTGTGTTGGGCATCTCGCATGTGGGACACAGGACGAGCCAACGGGATAAAAAAAAATCAAATTTCCTATCAAAAAAAAATATTTTCGGCGCCTTTGTCCTATCTCGAAAAGTTTCGAAAAAAATCGAATAAACTATTCGACCCGAGAATATTGCGTCTAGCCCTTAAATTGGTGTGGTGGACAATGACAGAAGTTGCAATTTTATTTATATAAAAAAAAATTTCAGGAAACACCGATTTTCCGGGACTCGTGCCGTTGATGCTCCAGTTTCTGAACTCGGCCGACGTAGATGTGGATACACGGTGCGCGATCCGCCGCTGTTTTTTCATAATCATTAGGGGACACTCAGAGAGGGAGGGGGGAAGCTTTAACTGTTCAACATTCGGCGAACCGGTAGCCGAATTTCGTGTGCCTCCGGCAATGGGCCAAACTTTGTTCGTTGGTGATTTTGGGGTACACCGAATTTTGCGACGTCCATTTAATGTCACCTTGGGGGTTTCATTCTATTCTTTTCCCTAACTATTTCCCATTTTTTTTTGCAGGTGCACAGTCAACCAATATTTGTCATTTATTCAGGTGAATTTTTGTTTCAAAATTTTTACTCTTTTGTAGGTATAAATTTTTATTGTCACCAAAAATATTTTATTTATTTCTTTTTATTTATCCCTGCAGAAACGGGCTAGAGGCGAAATTTGGACGACCGCCAAATGGATGCGCGAATGTACGAATTGTTTTAAAATTTATTTTTATTTAATAAAACTAAAACACCAATTTGTTGTTGCCCAAATTGTTGTTATTGCTGAATTGCTTCGCCCCCCTCTTTCAGTTGTTCATGACCATCCGACATACAAGAAGGACTCACATGTGTCGGACGAGTGCATCTACGACATGCTGAAAACTGTACGTCTGCATCCGATGTTCTTCCCCCCCTGAATGTTAGATTATCAGGTCCAAGGTCTAACTTCCGTCGAAATGTCTAAAAATCTTACGAAACAATAAAGATAGCGTCAAGCAACCGCTAATTGGTTGGACAATTATGACCAAAAATGGCGATAGACTTTTTGGAAACATGCACAAGCGCGAAGTATATTGAGAAATATCGGAACGGATTCAGACCGATTCGGATATAGACCCTACGTATATATATCCTGATATAGAATTCAAAACTGTGTCCGGGACCATGCCTTGCTTAATCCTCCCTCCTCTGCTGCAGATGGACAGCATTTCAACCCGTGGCACGCATTGTGAAAAGTTGTTGGGCACCTTCAAGACGAAGACAGAGCTGCGCATTCCGTCCGCGGTCAAGCGCGCCGAGGAGGAAATGACCATGCAGATTGCGCGTCGCAAAGCGGTAGAGGCGGTGGCAGCCGCGGCGGCGGCGGTGGTGGTCAAGAATGGCAATGACGGCGCCGGCGGGGACGTCGCCAGTGCCAACAACGGTGCCAGTGCCGGAGGGGAGCAGCAACAACAAGCGGCGCCGCCGGCGGAGGGGAGTGGCGGTTGCCAATGATGCATGGATGGTGATCATCACACTGATCACTTTAAAATTTTTAAATTTGCATTTTTTTGTCATACATATTACACATTTTTTTGGTCAAATGTCCATATATATTTTTTTGTGTCCTATTCTTGTAAGGAGATGATTTCGCCACGCCCTGCAGGACAAAGAGACATGAGCAATTGTGTCTTGGGTTCCGGTGCTGTTTGAAATTTGCCGGATCAGAGTCCCCAAATTTGGACTTTGTCATTCCTCTTCCATCCGACCAATTCATGTGACCTCATTTGGCCATTTAAATTTTGAAATATTCATTCTTTCCTCCATTTACCGTACTTCCTAAAAGCCCTGGGGGCTCAATTTCAAGGGGCGCTCTATTCGTATTTTAAAAGGGGGGCTCTGTTTTAGGGAGGATACCATTATTTCAGGAAGCACGGTAATTAAAACACCATACATAATCAATTCAAGTAATAATAATTCTCGTGAAATAACAAAATTAGATTTGTTTGGTATTATTCAAAGTGTCACAAACACATTGTATTCAACAAAATACCTGTGCCATCGTTTTGGGTGTTGGTTAAATAAAATTTAATTTAAAAGTTAAAACCACAGATATTTGGTCGGTCTGTCGTCTGCCCACTGGCCCCAATATATTAACACAACCACAGCAATTTTCTCGCATTTTTCCGGGTTTTTGGTGGGTCAATTATTTTCATTTTGAAGCTTTTTTCTATTTGGTTGCCGAATAAATAATCAAATTATTAGGGTTAAGCCTTGAAGTTGGGGACGTTTGGGTCCCGCCCTCTGAGTCCCAGCTCGAGTTTTTGGAACTTTTTTTCATTGATTCGGTACGGGTCCGCTCTATGTACAACAACAAAAAATTGGAAGGCAAGGAAAGCAAAAAATTTTGCTTATTGGTTCGTTGTTCAACTCCAGCAGATTGGCCCCAGCGGCATTTGACGAGAGTCTCGCGCGGCGTGCGCAGCTTTTCATTTGTTTGTTTTTTTTGTGTTGGCATTGGCACTGCAGTCACGTGTTTGTTATCTATAAGGAAATGCTTTGTCCACGTCAGGCCTGAAATTGTTAGGGCAGGGCCGGCCGCCAATTCTAATTGAACCCCCCCCCCCCCCCTTACTGCTCTATTTCGAGGGGTAATAATGCACAATAGTACCCCCGGGGGTTTTATTAGAGAAATACGGTGCTCGATGTTTGTTGCTGCTGCTGCTCTCTTTGTTTTATTGCTTCTGTCCTGGTGCTGTTGTTGTGCCATTCTGCGGCCGTCGTCGTCGCCTCCGGCGTCATGTGCCGCCGCCGCCGGTCCGGCACAGGCTCGGACATTGAAGTGCGCTGATGATGCTGCGATTGTTGCCGTCGTTGTTGTCCTATCATTGCCTCCTCCTCCTCCCCCTCTGATTGCCTTAGTTCAGAAAGTCCGATCTGAATACAAAATTTTGTACCATGTTTTTCGCTCGAGTTTTGGCATTTTGCCTCCGAGGGAATCAATCGTCTCTGTCTTAAAAAAACCCCGGTTTTTTTGGCACAAACACTGTCGATTGAATTGACTATGTCCTCTGGGACAAGGCATATAGCCTAAATGGTGGCCCGTAACCGCTTGTTTGTGCGCCCTCTTATGACATATCTTGTCACTGTGACATTTTGTCCCAAAACCATTGCTGCGTTTTGTCCCGGGCACGTTTATCTGTCTGTTCCGGTTGCATTTATCCCGGGACATTTGGTCCTTGGTGGACTTTTGTCTTGTCCCCCGGGCTTTGTCCCGGGCACGTTTATCTGTTTTGGTTGCATTTATCCAAAGGCATTTGGTTCTTGGTGGAATTTTGTCCTGTCCCCCGGTGCCCATTTGTCGCGATGGGCATTTGTGTGCATTTTGTCCCAGCGCGTTAGCTCATTTTGGAGGAACTGAATTGATGGACCTCTTTAAGCATGATTGCCGACGGGCTGACCGCTGTTGTGACGGTGATGAACGACTTTGAAGCGGAGCGCACTCTTTCGCGCGCTTTTGCCAATTTTTCGGCCCTTTGTCGGCACTTTTCGCGTCGACTAAAAGCCGAAAAATTCGGTTGAAAATTCAAAACAAAAAGATCGAGATCAAAAAAGCGTGCCGAACTGCGAAGCCGGCGAAGCAACAGCACACATATCGTAGTAGCAGATCGCGAAAAAGCTAAAACTAGGTGCATATAATCCAAATCCTATGAGATAAGCTTTATCCCCCCGACCCCAACAAATTTGGTCACCCCAACCCGGTGCCCTTGACCAGTGATGCAACGGGTTAAGAAAAAGATCGGGTCGGGCATTTGAAAATTCCAAATTCGGGTTTCGGGTCTAGGAAAAGTTGGGCTTCGGGTCAGGGTTTTTCGGCTTTAATGCAATTTATCTGTCTAAATTGGGCATTGAAATTAAACAACAAAATTTGTTGTGGGAAGGGGGGAGGGGGCCTGGCGCTTATAGGCGCCGCCGGGAAAATTCCGGGTCACGGCACTCGAAAAATTTCGGATTCGGGTTTCTGGTCGGAAAAACTTCGGGGTTCGGATTCTTCTCGGGTTCAGGTTTGCATCACTGCCCCCGACAGGCATCCCCTGACGACACTGACATGCATGCAATTCTCGACCCGATCCCCGGCATGCATCGAGAATTCCATCGACGACCAAAAAAAAAGACCGATCTCGCTGCATGCCATCCCCGACCCCACCTTAGTCCCGACAAGATTCCCCCGACAATCCCGCGGCATACCATCCCCGATAAAAAAAATTCCCTCGGCAATTAAATCCCCCGACAATCCCGCTGCGATGCCATTCCCGACTGTCTTTTCTGGCATGCATTCCCGAACCCCTCACCATTCCGTCCCCGGCATGCATTTCCAATTTAATTAATTGATTGGTTGATCGATTGACCTGTGGGTAAGCGCACAATATTATGACGATCACCCAACAACATAAAATGGACAGTCCGAGCACTGAAAAATATGTATGTACAGTGAACACATATTCTCCTAAGGATGGGATTGCTGCGGGGGATTAAAAATGAATGCCGTAGGGCCGTCGGGACTCATTTGAAGAGGCGGCTAATGTGCATCCGGCTGGTTGCTCAGTAGCTAAATGCGGCTGTCAGCGGATTGACATGGGGCATGTATTTTGGGAAAATTTGCTCGATTTCCCTCCCCCCCCGGGAAATGGAAAATTTTTTATTTTTAATCATTTCCCCTCCCCAGAAAATTTTTTGGGGATTGTTATTACCCCCGGGGGACTCTATTTTCAACCTTCCCTTATACGGAGGGCTTTATTGGAGGGAACAGGGACGTACCCAGGGAGGTGGGGACTATAAGAGGGGGGGGGGGGGGCAAAAATGGCTGATCATTTAAACAAATTGGTGGATTCGATTCCCTTTGATCAGCGTATTTACCAAAGTGATCTGTGCGGGTTTTTACTTAATTTTTAATTGCCCAACGAACCGAATAGCCTTTTTTGTTGCTCATTTTCATCATCCACAAGTGCACCGACGAGTGATTTGTTGTGCTGTTGTTGTTGATCCATTATTATAATTTTTTTTATTATTCAAAATTGAATAATTTAAATTTTGGAAACGAAATAAAATTAAATTTGACACACCAAAAGGTCAAATGAGCGGAGAATATACTGTATTTCCTGCATTAAAGCCGCCCCCTCTATTTAAGCCCACCTCTAATAAAGCCCCCCTATTTGAAATGGGATTCCCCATCTAATAAAGCCTCCTATAATAAAGCCGCCCTATAATGGGATCCCCCTTTAATAAGCCTCCCTCTAATAAAGTCCTCCCCTGTTTGAAAGGGGTTGAACAATATAGCCTTTCGTTTCTGTAGAGCCTCCCCCTCCAATAAAGCCGCCCTTTCGAGGGGGTTGAACAATAGGGCCCCGGGGGGCTTTAATATGAGAATTCGCTAAATTCACCACCGAAAAAAATAGAATCAAAATTAGGAATGGGTATTAAAATTGAAACAATTGCTTTTGACGATTTCTTCCCATCCGGCGGGGGATATACGTAAAATGTGAGAGATAAAGAATGTGTTCCCATATTGTGAGTGCCTTGTCACTCATCCCCTACGGCAATGACGGGGATGAGTGAGCGAAAGTGGCGCCGGGGGGCTGAAAGGGCCAACTCCTTCCCGCTAACTCAGTCCCAGCAAAAAAGTCACCCTAAGTAAGCCTTTTCTTCATCAACCGAATTTCTACAAACTTGCCAACTCTCTATGCTAGCCATTAATGCGGATTAAAAAATTTAAATCTTTTAAAATCCTTGTCTGGATATGCCCGTAGGGTTCATGTTCATATCCGCCCGATCTCTCAAAAAAAACGATATCCGTCCAAAATATCCGATGACGCGGATAAGCTCTTAGGATCCGTGACCGTCCGGTTTTTAAAAAAGACCTCGGGTTGTCCGTGTCAAATACGTGTCCGGATATATCCGTTAGGGTTTATATCCATGTCCGTATCCGGATATGCCGCAAATATCCTCTGCCGAGGATATGGCCGAAGGGGGGAGGCAAAGAGAGAGAGAGAGAGGGGAGCGAAAGCTTTGGCTACACTTAATAGAAATGAATGGAAGAGCCACCACAGCAGCAGCAGAAGGAAAAGCGCTGGCGGGGATGGGACGGGCGGGCGGGGGGCGGCTGGCAATAATTACTCTCTCGGGGGCAGCCGGGCCGGCCGGCCGGTGCAACTCTCCCGTGCTGCCCGCCGGAGGGAAAAACAATAGGAGAAAGTAATAGGCGTCTCTGGAGGTTTGAGTACCGCCGACGCAGCCTCGGAAATTTGGACTGAAATCCCCCCCTCCCCCACAATTAAGGATTAGATAAAAAAAAAATTATCAATGGCACCCCATCCAAGTGTCAAATGTGTGACAAATAATATTTGCCATTTTTCCTAAAACAAAGCCCTGGGGACTCTATTTTTCAATCCTCTCCCCCCCTATTTAAAGTGGGGGGGGGGTTCTTTTTCAGAGCAATTTTGTCCGTTTTTCATTCTGAACGTTGTCAGGTTTATTAGCCTAAGCTTCGGCCTAGCCCAAGCCACGGTTCGGCTTAACTTAGGCCCAGAGGCTATGCCTAGGTTAATCTTAGCCTTTGCCTCGGTTAAGCCCTGAAGCCCCTAATTATTCCATGGGAACGAGGCTCTAATTCAATGCGGATTTGTTTTTCATCCCTCTTAAATGCGCGGGAGGGGGCGGGGGCTTTATTTCAGGGGGGCTCTGTTCAGGGGTGCATTCAATTTGCATTCAGAGTCTCGGTTAGGGTTAGCCTAAGCTCCGATTAAGCCTAGGCCTAAGCCATTTATACTTTTTTCCTATTTAAAAAATTTTAAAAATTATTAATAAAGAAAATTAGCCTAATCCCGGAGCCTAAGCCTTGGAGCCTTAAAAAAGCAGGTTTAATATTATTCTAAGCAAAAAAATTTAAAAATGAAATAAAATACATTTACCGAACAATTTGTTTGCATTTAAGCGCGCTTTATCCCCGCCCCCAAATTTAATTCGGCCCCATCAAATCGTATGGATTTTGAGACGACGAATTGTCCTTTTCCGGGGGCAAAGCGCTCGGGCAAAATGCTGTCGGCGGCCATTCCCGCCGCTGTCGAATGTAAAAAAATGATGGCATTTTTTGGGGTGGCGCGAAAGTCGATGAGTAAATTGAGTATTCTCAGGCAAAAATTTTGGCATGATTTGCGAGGGTGAGAGGCATAAAATAAAAAATATATATATATTTTTTGTAAAATTTGACTATTTTAGGTACTAAATTTGAAAAAATGCTTTTTTACTATTTTTTAACACCCCCTCCCCCGTCCATTTGAATCCCCTTTAATTGAACCCCTCGAAAGGGTATTGTAATGAAAAATAGACCCCCCCCCCCCCCTACTCGGGTGGGTTTTAAAATAGAGAACGGACAACCGGACCAACCAATAATTGGCACCAATTATTGGTCAACTATTGGTCCTTCATTGACCAATAATTGCCGTTGATTTTTGGTCGGGTTTCGGGTCTGTCGGGTTTCGGGTCGGGTCGGGTTTCGGGTCGCCAAAAAGACCGAGTTTCGGGTATCCCGCGGCAACCCTGATTTTTGTACCAACAATGGTCAAACAATTTGATTATTCTCCAATCTTTAATTCTAACACATTTCTACCTGTTAGAGAAAAGAAGACAGTTAAGCAGCCTTTTTTTGGCATTGGCATTTTTATGCCACCAAAAATCAACAATTTTTCAACTTTTTTTGGATGTAAAATTTAAATTTTCGTGCCCAGTGAAAAAAATGCGGAGGCCCGCGCAATCGGCGTCTGCTGCTGTTGAGGAGGAGGAGGAGAACATCATTGAACTGTACAACGGGGAACCTGTGCATGAATACGTTCGTCAGCCCCGCGGCGGTGTAAGTGCTCGTTTCGTTCGAGAGTCTCGACAGAAAATTCTAGGCTTTTTTGGGTATCGGTCTCGAAGTATTTCTCGATCCGGGGTCGTTTCTCTGTCTCGGGATCATTTACTCGATCTCAAAGTCATTTCTCGGTCTCTGGATCCTTTCTCGATATCGAAGTCAATTCGATCTCGACGTAATTTTTTGGTCTCGATTTAATTTCTCGGTCCCGCGGTCATTTCTCGGTCTCGGGATCATTTTCCGGTCTTAAATCTCGGGGTTAGATCTCGAGAATCTTGGAAATGGCGCGTGGGGGGAAACGAGCTGTTCCCTTCCCATGACGCCATGGCCTAACAAATTCTTGGGAAATCGAATTTTTTAGCTGATTTGGAAAATCTGAATTTTTTTTTAATATTTCTATTTCCTAGCGGTTGGCTCAGCGAAAGCATTCCCTGCGCAAGAGTGTACATTCTTCCTTGAGGGCATTTTTTGCTGAGGTTGTGTCTGTCTGCCAGGCAGGGATGAATCCGGGTCCCGGACTTGCTAAATCCCGGACACCAATAAATTTTTAATAGAACCCCATGTGGGTTATTATTTTTATTAAAATTATGAAAATTTTAAGGGTAAAGAACACCTAGAAATTCCGAATTCCGGATTTTTTGGGTCTGTGTTCCGGGCTTTTATTTTCGACATCCATCCCTTTTCTGTGCCGTCCGTCGCCAAATCCCTTCCTGTGCCGTACACGTTTCCCGTTCAAAATTTCAATTTTTTAGGTTTTCCTACCCCAAGGCTACCCGACTACCGTTTCTGCGGATTGTTTGAATTTAAAACATTTAAATATATATTTTTAATTATTTTAAAATATAATTTACAGATCTTGACTATCAGCTTTACGACACACTTCAAGTATATACAGAAAATAAATCAAGAATTGAAACTGAATTCGAAGAAAATAATTGGTCTAAAAATGATTAAAATTAATTTTAAATTAAATTCGGAAATTAACGAATTACAGTATTTATTTATATAATAGCACCCGCCAGGGGCCACTTTTTACAACCCCCTCCCCCCGCCTATGGGCTTGGAGATAATTTGAGGGGGAGGGGCTTAATTAGAGGCAGGCTTATTTTACGATTATAAAGGGGGGTTAATTAAAGGCGGGCTCTATATTGGAAATTCAAATTTAATGAAAATTAAGGCATTTGCCTCGTCTTTGAATGGCACTTTGGCCACCTTAGCTGTGCTCAAGGGTGTCGGTGTTGGCAATGAACAAGCGGTAGTAGGGAAAATTTGAAAAATATTTTAGTGCCTTTTTTGGCGTTTTTTCGTCAGACAGTTTTGGCGGCTGCATTGACATGGATACTGAAGGACGGGGTTGGCATGTTGGCACGCATTGCGTTCGCATGGGCCAAAGGCACTCGTCTTGACTCGGGTCGGACAAAGAGAGGGAGGAAGGGTGCCGTGGTCTTGCCGGGACTGGCCCGGGATTCCACCGAGAATTTTTTTCGCCGGGATTTACTCTCGGGATCCTGGCTTGACCTCAGGTCGAACAAAGGGAGAGAGGGAGGGTGCCGTGATCTCGTCGGGATTGCCACGGATTCCGCCGAGATTTTTCTCTGAGATTCTGTCGGGATCCTGCCTTCAACGGGGAAAAGAATTTTCAGCTAAATGGTGTCAAATTTAAAAATTGGTGCATTTTTGCATTCATTTTTGACCTCAAATTTCTCAGATTGCAAACGATGGCGCCTTTTTGCCGATCTGCTCAATGACATCAGCTTTTTCATTGTGGATTTTATTTGTATTAGCATGCTTATTTATTTTTTGTTTTTGCTGAGAAGTTTCCTATGAAAGAGCCGCCGGCGGTGCCGATAGGCCTGTCATGAAAAAAAAATTCAGGGTTTTTCGCTGTTTTTAAGAAAAATTGAGGCAAAAAATGAAGTTTTTTGGGTGAAAATGCAGAAAATAATCCTTGCACTGAAAGGACTCGAACCTGAGGCCTCCCCGGCGGTTAGGTGCCAGCGGCAATTTTTTTTCCAATTTTACTATAGCCGTATAAGAAAATTTTTAAAATTTTCCTTTATCGTTTTTCCATTATAGATCAGAAAATATCTATAATCCGGATACTACACCGTTATGGATCAGTCTGAAAATGGTTTTCCGATCATTTCATTAAAACTCTGATCACTTCCCTATCACGGATCATTCTGAACATGATTTTCCGATCTTTTCATTAGCCTGATCACTTCCCAATCACGGATCAGTCTGAACATGATTTTCCGATCACCAATCACGGATCAGTCTGAACATGATTTTCCGATCATTTCATTAGAACTCTGATCACTTCCCAATCACGGATCATTCTGAAAATGGTTTTCCGATCATTTCATTAAAACTCTGATCACTTCCCTATCACGGATCATTCTGAACATGATTTTCCGATCATTTCATTAAAACTCTGATCACTTCCCTATCACGGATCAGACAAAACATGATTTTCGATCACTTCACCCCTTCTGATCATTTTCCACCAATAATCGTTGTCCCATTTTTATGATCTGATCAACCCCCATTTCCCGTCCGTATGCTTTGCCCCGCTTGCCTGTGCCGCTTCACTGCTCCGCTCCATTGTCGGTGTTGCGGGCGGTGCCACCCGAATGGCCATCGTACGACATCAGGTTTTTGTCAGGGATGTACCCGGATTTTTCCGGGTTTCCGACCCCCTTTTTTGTCCGGACTCCGGACTTTTTTGGAATAGGAAATACGACGATAAAGGGTTTAGCTTTCGGGTTTAAAATGTTGGGATGGGATCTTCTATGATGGATGTCGGCGGTGGACATATTGTCACTGGACATATTGCCACGAAGGATTAATTAAAGACTTTGACAAAATGTCCATTGATACAAAATGTCCATTGACAAAATATCCATTTACTGAAATTCCTCTCACCAAAGGCACTTCGTGACAATTTGGCGGACGTTGCGGCAAAGGATGGCTCCCAAGAGACCCTTGTCAATGTGCGTATGTGTGCTAATATCCTCTTTAATCCGCCAATAATCGTCCGAATATTTAAAAATGAGGCTATGTCCATAATTTCAAATAAAAATGTTGAAGTGTCTTGTTTAAATGATGTCTCCTTTTAAATTAACTTACCGTATTCCCATATTAGAGCCCCCGAGGGGTTCTGTTTTCCAATTTTGCTCAAAAGGACGGCGCTTATTGGAGGGTGGCTTTGTTTTTTTTTGGGGGGAGGGGCTTTATTGTAGTGCTGCTCTACTAAGGGGCGGGGGCTTTATTTTCCAACCGTCCTCACAAAGGTTATTCTATTCGAGGGAGGGGACTTAATTAGAGGGGGGCCCCAATATTGGAAATACGTTAAGTCTGAAGCCAGTCCTTTTTATTTATTTACTACATTTGACTTTCGGACACGGTTCGACATTTTGATCGGTAGCCGAATCAAAAAAAAATTGTTTTTAATTTAAATAGAACCCCCCCTCCCTACAAAACAGGTACTTTGTTTGCTGCTCTCGTTGGTTCTGTTGCCACAGGTTGAGGGTCGTCCGTCAACCATTTGGGCACTGTTTGTCCTCTTTGCCGGTGTCCATCTGTTCGGTGCGTTATGTGTGAATTTTCGGACCTTGTTTCGAGGGTCCGGAATTTTTCGGGAAAATAATTTACTTGGAATTATAGAAAGCCCTTACTTAAGCGTCCCCCCCCCCCCCCTCTTTCCCCACCGAACATTCACTTTCGAAGGAGTGGGGGAAAGGAAAAAATAGAGCCCCCGGGGCTCTAATATATCTAGGTAATAGGAGAGGTTTAAGTCATCAAAAAAAAACAAGTCTAACTACCTTTACCTGTAAATTACCCAACGATATCCGATATTCAGTCCGAAGGAAATCGGTCATTTCGGCATATCGATTCATATCCGGATTCCGGATATATCCTCGCGCGGGTAATGTTTGTATTTTTAGCAAATTATCGCGCAGTCAAATGCCTTCAACTTGAGACACTCAACCAGCAAAGAATGACACTGGCTGTGAGGTAGGAGCAAATTTGGTGCACATTTTTATGCCCTTTTTGTTGTGGTACTAAATTTAATGCCGTTACTTGTATTAGAGCACCCCCGGCGCTCTATTTTTAGTCTCCCTCAAAAAGGGGCTTTATAGGGGACTCTATTTTAAGTCCTATTCAAAAGGAGTGTTTAAACTAGGAGGTCTTTCCCTGAACTTTACTCTTTACTAGGGTGAAGCTAATTTCCCCCCCCCCCCTTCAAAAAAAAGGAGGGGTGGGGGTTCTGTTAGAAGGAGGAGGGGGTTCCGTTAGAGGGAGGTGGAGGATTCTGTTAGAGGGGGGAGGGTTTCTATTAGAGGGGGGGGGTCTGTTAGATGGAGGTGGGGCGGGAGGGGGGCGGGGGATCCTGTTAGAAGGAGGAGGGGCTTCTGTTAGAGGGAGGAGGTGGTTCCGTTATATGGAGGAGGGGATTCTTTTAGAGGGTGAGGGGGTTCTGTTGAGGGGGGGGGAGATTGGGGGTTCTGTTAGAGGGGCTTTACGCTAATAAAAGAACAACGCTATAAAACGTTAAATTGTTCAAAAAGACATTTTGCTGCACATGGCACCGTGCCGTCCGTTGCTGCATGCAATCAGAGTGAGCCCATCCTTGGCACATTGGCAACTCGGCGCCGATTGGGCTGTCCGTTGGCCGATTTGCCAGCACAAATTGGCCACTTTGTCGCAAAAACGATCAACAAAAATGCAGCGGATCAGAACGGTGGTGGGAGAAGCCGAAATAAAATAGACCCCCCTCCCTTGGGCTTGTTCAAAAATCACAACCCTACCCTCGCCCCTCCCCTCCCATTCCCGATCCAACTAAGGGGGAGGGGGCTTCAAATGGAGGGGGGCCTTTATTTTTCAATCCACGTCTAGGGGGCTTTCAAATGGAGGGGGGTCTTCAAATAGAGGAAATACAGTATCTGGGTTCAGGCTTGTTTAGAAGCTGGGCAGGAGATTCCCTTTTCCCTAACCTAAATGGTCCCAATTCCTGGTTCTTCCCGGTCCCCAAGTGATCCCGATTCCCATGGTATCGAGGAGGCCTGGTCCCAACATGTATCCTGGTGTTTAGTCCTGGTCCCGGAATTACTTGTTCTCCCGAAATCCCGGACCATTCCCGACCCCAGAATTGTTGGTTCCAGTCCCGGTCCGAGTTTTTGTCCCGACAAAAATTGATCGCTACCCTCGGACCTCTCCACCCTCCTCCTCTGATCAGCAGCTGATGTGATCGATGCCGATGGATACGCATGCAAATTTTCTGCCTCCACTGTGTGCGTGGTGCAGCAAAGTGATCCGTCGCGCCAAAACAGTGAAGGATGGTTGGCCATTTCGGTGTGAATTTTTGGCAATGAAAATTTTCCTTCCCGAGGGCTCTTTTTTCAACCCCCCCCCCCCCTTAAACTGGAGGGGGGCTTTATTTGAGGGGGAGGAGTCGTTCATTAAATCAGGAATTTCACACACCCCTTTTTCCAGGAAAATGCCATCGAATCAGAAATTTTCAACGCTTTATATGATCTGGAATTTTACGCGGAAATGAAACGGTAAAAAGGAGATTTGCAATTTGGCACCCTTTAGGGGGGGGGGAGGATTCATTTTCGGGATCTGAATTAGGGAGGGGGTTCTATTAGAGGAATATTGTAGGAGATACATCTTTAGGTGGCCAAATGCATTGGAATTGTCCAAATTCCGGCAGGAATTGTCCGATCTTGGATGGTCACTGCAGATCAGCCAACTCGACGTGGACGAATGGCGCTTTCGAGGAAGACAGAAATGGGTGTGAGATGTCCCCCCGGGGGAATGTATAATCTGATAATAATTGTTAAATTCACAATTTTAATCATTTTTACAACTAAAAATTCATAATATAAATTCTTTTTATACCATTTATCCGCCCATAAATATAATTGTTGCCCATCGGTGGCCGATGCTGACGGGCATTGTGCTAATTAATTAGGAAAATCGCGGTCCCGTACGGGAAGGAGGATCCCGACCAAAAACGGGACCCGGGACTATGGCAATTCTCGAGAAACTAGTCTTCGGCACGGCATCAACATTTAAAATACCGAAACTTTGGTATATACCGCAGTATCGATGTATACCGAAATACCCGATTGGCCTTTTCGGTATATACCGGGGTATCGGTATAAAATTCTGCATACCTAAATGCCGGATCGGCATTTTCGGTGTATACCGGGGTATCAATGTAAAATTCGGTGTATCCGAAATGCCGGATCGTTATTTTGGTATACCGATACGAAGTTCATATGCCGGACACTAGTAGAAACAACGGTAGTATCTTCTAACCTCAGACTAATTTTAAAATTTTCAAAATTTTTATTAATTGTTTATTCCATTTTTGTAATGCAAAATAAGTCAGCACAATGTTGAACATGGTGAAGAAGCTCACATTGTAGCCAGCCAGCAAATGATTAGCTAATTTTAAAGCAAAAGTGAAGAAAAAAACAAAAGATGCATAGGAAAAAAGTGCGCGAGATAATATTTTTAATTTTAATACGGTCCCCCGGGGGACATTTCATTGTTGGGCCAACTTTAGGGCTTCGAATTTTATTAGCCTGAAGTCCCATAATTTTGTTATCATTCTAAAGTGCTGTGTGGAAGCTATGAATATGTCAGAATCAAGGACAGTTATGGTTTAAAGGGTGAAATAAATTTCAGAATTGGATCAACAATTTTTTTGAACTTACTAGCGTAAACGCGCTCGCTTCGCTCGCGCTTTTTACGCTAGTACAAACTTTTTTCATTCACTTAATACAGCATAAGTTTGAATACAAAAAGATGTTCTTCAACATCTTGGTGACAGGTTCAGAATCAAAAAAAAATGTTCGAACGGGAATAGGTCTTTCTTCACTCTCTCTTTTTCTTTCTCTCAATCTTGGTTTTCATTCATCCCTTTCAAATCCGAGGCAGCAAATCAAGGGAACTCCAGTGCTATGGTGCCCGCCTCGAGGAGGCACTATGTGGAAGCTGAACAGATCAGTATTCTGTGAAATGCCACCATCAACGCAGTACAGGTGGAAACCGATGAGCATCAATCTGTACAGCAGAATTGTTACGCCAAGGGAAACACAGGATGCGTTCCATTGTTCTGTGAAAAGAATGAAAGAACAATTCTATGTGAAAAATCCTGGGTGATAGGTTCGTCACGCACGTGAAGGACAACATACCGATCAGCAAGAGGATGTGCGAACAGATGGTGCAAAGAAAAGAATGTGGCCCAGCGCGAAGCAAACAGATCGAGCGGCACGGACACCTGGGCTACACAAGATCCGATCCAGCTGGAATTCCCGGGAAGAATAGAGAGCCTCTGCAAGGAGGACGTACCGCGGAAGTCACCAATTGCATGGTACAAAAGGCAGCGCTTTTTTACCGCCCGCATAACCTACAGTTGGACTCGCCAATCAACCCGTTGGATGATTGCCGGTATGGGAACGAATTCTGCCAATTGACAGACAACACCACATTGATCTGGCAAACCCACTGTCCTGAGACGACAGGCTGCGAGCGATGTGACTACGAATTCACTACGGTCATTGAGGGAGAAGGAACGGGAGCCACGACGGGATCACCGTTCTTCTTCCTTTCTCAGAGACCACTACACTGACCCCCGTAGGGTATGCCCGGCGTGCCCTCAATCATGTAGGCGGCAAATTCGGGTCTTCATAGACAGCGGTTTTCCTCTCCAATCAGCCGGTTCACATCCTCACTGGCCATCAGCGCGCCAAAAAGTCTTTAGCACGCAACGAGACCCTGACCTGAATTTTTTTGAGTATTTTCCGGGGCGGAGACCGAATCTAGCAATGTTCAACCCCCGGGTCCATTAGATGTGTTCGAATTGTTGTCCGAATCGAAAATACTAAGAAACATGCTTCATCCACGATACATTATAATAGAATACCCCCCGTTCACTCACCCGCTTGTGTTCGTCGTCAAACTTCACAATGGTGTACTCAATCTCGTCACCCCAGCGCAGCTGGTCGCGCTCACGGCCCTTGACGCGATGGTACAGCGCTATGAACTGGTCGATGCCATGTGCCTAAATGTTGTGACGATTTTAAATGTCAAATTTTGAACGACGACCACCTCCCCTCTCAGCCCCTGGATTTTGAGGGAAAGGACAAAACCGGATTCGTACTGCTAGCTACCCCCCCCCCCTCCCGATATAAGCATAGGGTTAGGTCAGACCACTCGTCTATGTTTGCGGCGGTTCCTGTATGGCCAAAGTAGGATTTGGGACCGGAATTAGAGAATGCCCGGCCGAGGCCGATCCTTTTGGCCCAAAAGTGCCATTTTCGGCAGTTAGGTTCATGGATTGTCCTTCCACAAATACTTGAAAAAAAAAATGTATGAATTTTATTTTTTTTTTGTCAAATAAAATTGAATGTGAACAATAAATAATATTAAGGGAGAAAAATAAATGTCGTCGATCACATCAAGTACAACACAACAATAAAATCAAATCAAATTGAAAAAGTGTGGAATAAAGCTTTTACAAACAAAGTAAAGGCAAGAAGGCATATCAGCGCCCAAAACGACGACTTCTGAAAAAAATTACATTTTTTTTGGTACCTAATAGCGTTTGCCACTTTTTTCAAGAAACCTCAAGAGAAATTCATAAGATCCACTTCTGTTCCCGACAACAAAAATTCGGGTTTCGAAAAATCGCGGACGGGTATTTTTTTGCAAACCGAGACAGATATTTTGGGTGGGATTCCGCCAGCGCCGCCATCGAACCGCATTTTTTATCAGTTCAAATCCCGGGCCGGGAAGGCTCTCGGACCCATTCGCTCGCGAGGACCTCACCTCCTGGAGAATTCCTCAAGCAGTGAATGGAATTCGCGTGCACTCAACGTCCGATCACTCGCAAATCCACCAACGCAATGGAACTCACTAAACAAACCAATGAAATTGGTGGCACAAAAAAAAAGTATCGCCCATTTTTTTTTCTGGTACCACGCAATTTGGGCAGGTATTTTTGAAACATTGTTCCTCTCGATAAACCAAGAGAAAAAAAAATTGCAAAAATACGCAAATCTTTTTTTTTAGTGCCGAGTTTGTGTCTCCCACCACTCGAGTATTGTTACGGTTCAGTTACGTAGTGCGCAGCGCCAACGGCGTATAGGCGGCCAATGATGTGGCACTGTGCCAAAAGGGTGGACCACCGATGCGCACAAAGAAGTCGGGCTGCTCCGCCGGGTGGGCCAGCAGGGCGTCAATTTGATCCGCCTTCGTCACCGGCAAATCGGATGTTGAAAGCTGAAATTTTGATGAATTTCTTTAAAAACACGAAAACAGACCTAAGTCGCTGATCATGAATCCGATCTTAATTTCTATAAAATTTTACAACAAAACAATTTGATAAATTTCGACTTTTTGTCAAGTTCGGGTCCGGTCCGGTATTCATTAAATTGGTCAAAACGAATATCGTTTCACGTTCAGCGACCATGTTTTCATCCAAAGGGTGGGCCCTAGGGATTAGCCTGAGGAGGCACACTTACTTTTTTGCACGCTCCCACAAACTCTGTGCGGGCAACGTCGTTGGCCCGGCGCTGCACCACAATTTGGTGGCCCATGGACAAAGACGGCGACGCCCTCGTCGCGCTTGTGCTCAGCAGTGACCATGAATCGCTGAGCGTGGCACGAGCAATGCCCGCCTCGGCACAATGCCGTACCAACGAGCAGACAAATTCCTAAAAATTTTTGGAATTTATTTTTCAAATTTAAAAAGTCATTAAAACCATGTTTCTAGCTCCGCTACCTTAGTTCCAATTTTTTTAACTATCCGACCGGGTTTTAGTACCCGGATTGGTCAAGGTCCGGCTATCCGGTAAGGTGATTTTTGTGAAACCGTATTCCAAGTTTACAAATTTAACCGGGCAACCCGGATCCGAAACCTTGTTTTGATTTTCCGATCCGGCTTTGGAAATGTCTCTTTTTCCTAAAAATTCTATGAGTTAAAGAGACGACGCCTGATTTAATTGTCGAAAAACATCCAATTTTCGGGAAAAATAATTCAGAAATGTGTTACATTGTTGATGTATCGCTGGTCGTCCAGATGGAATGCAATGTGATGGGGCGGTGGCGACCCTTTTGGTCGGGGACAATTGTCGTCGTCATCGTTGCACAAATAGTTGTCTCGGTATTCCCAAAAAAATGTGCACACAAAAATCCGTATATTAGCAACCCAATCGCACAGATGGACAAGGACGACGAGGAAAGACCTGTAAATTGGTACGAACTGTAGAAATTGGATTTACCCATACAAATAATTTTTTTAATGCGTAAGTTTAAGGATTTTTTAATTCGGTTTTTTTAGTTGGGATTTAAATTGGTCTAAATTGGTGTCATAATACATATGGTTGTTGGTTCGAAACCAAACCGAAAACCCAGAAAATTCGGTTTCGGTTCGGTTAACTTGTGTTTGGTTCGGTTTGGTTATCCAGTTTCGGTCGGTTCGGTTTCTTAGAATTTCCAAAAACCGATAACCCTAGTCATAATGCTGTTCAGTGCCATGAAAACACATATAAACTGGTTTTGAATCATTTTTCGACGAATCGTCACTTTTTGACTGATTGTCGCTTTTTGGCTGATTCGACGAATCGTCGTTGCGACGAATCGTAGGGAGGCAAAATGACAAATAGACAGTGTTAAAAAAAACATTCGGCGAAAAGGCCAAAACGTGACCCCTGGTCTTAACAGTTTGCGCTAATTGTAAGTTAGCTGGGACGGAGTTTGTGGTACTGAGCTGACTGTTCGCATGCAAGATTTAAAGTGAAGTGTGTCTGCCTCACTCTCATTCTATCTTAACAACACACACTATTTCTACAATTCGTTGTGTCTATTTTTCAAGGGGTGACAAAGTTAAAAAATAAAGAGCAAAAATTTGATACCTTCGAATTGAAATTAGCATAAAAATGAAGCATTAATGAATGATCAGTCATTTTTTGTTTGATCAATTATCAGTTTATTTATATATTGTACATATTTATTTATTTTGGTTTTAACAATACATGGACTCTGTATTATTTTTTAAATACAATTTTCGACATTTGCGTTACATGAGTCTCACAACAACGCTGTATTCAGGGTCCGTATCTTTAGAATTCATGTATTGTAAGACTCCCATTCATTTAACCCCATTCACCCGAACCGAATCCCACTCACCCCTAATCTTTGTCCGAATCCAAAAGTCCCTCCTCAGTTTAGTGTATCCCTTTATAAATCTCAATCGTTTCTGTGTATTAGAGACTCTGCTACTGCAGGTTACGCGTTCATTCAACTTTTACGTGTCCAAGAACAGTGTCATCTTTTATGAGTAAACAGAGGCTAAGCGATTAAATTTTCATGATAACAGATAATTTAAAATTGACTTTTTTTTCGTGTGGTCTTCAGAGCAGTTTAATCGCTTTGCATTTTAGCTTATTTGTAGCTTTCAACATAAGTCTAGAGAATTAGCCGTTAAAAAAAGAAGTTAAAAATGCAATAAGAAGTTGTTTTGTTATTTGACGCGTAAACTGCAGAAGTAGAGCTCCGAAAGTATTTGCTTCATAAGGGATTTTTGTGTATTTTAGTATTGTATTAAACGAAAAATGTCTTACATGGAAGGTGACAATAAGCCTGGACGATCTGCAGGCGTGCAACCACCACTGGTAATTCCCATTGTTTCATGAAAAAAAGATAGCAAAAAATGGTTTCGAATTTGTTGTCATTGACCCCCAAAAACATAACAAATTTATCATATTCATGGAAGAAATCACGAATTTTTCTCAACAAGGTGGCCTTTTTCTCAACACGTCTGCGCAGTATGGAGGGAACGCTGGGACAACACGCGGAATTCACTGTCAAAGTTCGGGGCGTGCCTAAACCGTCTTTACATTGGTTCCTCAACGATGTGGCCATCAATTTCAATGCTGATGACACGCGTTTCCAATTGGACGAGACTGATGAGGGAGGACAGACACTAAAAATACAGGCAAATACCAATATATATTTTTTTACTGCAAAAATAAAGCCTTATGCTGTACCATCCTAATATCGCGTATACATTTTATATCTTGGTTAAGAATGTGCGGGCGTCTGATTTCGGAACAATTGTTTGCGTGGCAGAAAATTGGCTCGGGAACGACAGAACGGAGGCCATTTTTGAACCAACAGAGCGGATCCGATTTCATCCGAGATACTAATTCGAACAAAAAGTCGAAAGCCAGTACCCGTGCATTATTCCTTAAAATTGACAAAGACTTACATAACTGGATAGGCGAACGAAAAAATTTGAAAGCGGTGCATTTCTCAGTTAGTTAGGCATAATGCAATTTTGTAAAATTTTGTATGTGTGTTCCCGAGGGTGCTGATCACGAATCTGTAATCAGATTTATCATAAGACATCAGCTAATCTATGTTTTTTTAATCTATGATCTTTTTGGTTAACAATTTTGGAAAAATATCAAAATGAAGATCACTGCCACGTCAGGAACACAACGTGATATGCATTATGTTTGTGCATTTGTTGTCGTATTTTGTTGCTTGCGGCAATTTCTGCCAATTATTAAAGTCAAAACAAAAAGATTTTATTCCATTTTTTTAATGCAAAATAAGTCAGCACAAATGTTGAACATGATGAAGAAGCTCACAATGTAGCCAGCCAGATTAGATAATTTTAAAGCAAAAGTGAAGAAAAAACAAAAGATGCATAGGAAAAAAAAGTGCGCGAGATATTTTTTTAAATTTAATACGGTCCCCCGGGGGACATTTCATTGTTGGGCCAACTCTAGGGCTTCGCATTTTATTAACCAGTGAAGTCCCATAATTTTGTTATATTATAGAAGCTACGAATATGTCAGAATCAAGGACAGTTACGGTGTTTAAATGGCGAAATAAAATTTCAAAATTGGATCAACAAATTTTTTAAAATTTATTTTAGTTTTTTGTTAGCCTCTGCTAATTCGTACTTCTAAGGTTCCACATGACTAGAGAATATTGTCGGTAAATTAATAAACTTTAGACCCATACTGAAACGGACAACACTGAAATATCCGAGGGTCCGTGTTTAATGGACGTTTTGCAAAGGTACGGCAAACACAACAATGATCATCAAAATAAGTTAAAGCTTCGATCGCATAGGAAGAAGCAATTTTTGGAATTCAAATGCCCAAGGAACAAAATGTCTAGGAATTTTTCCTCTAATTGAAGCCACGACTTAACCTTTTTTTTAATATCCGGTCAATAGGGGACGTTTATCAGAGGAGGGCTTCTATAAAGTATATTTCCTAATACCCTCTCTATGGGGGAATCTATTGAAGGGGGAGGGCTTCCATTAGAGGAAATACGGTATAAAAATCGATAGAGGAGAGATCAGCAACGGCACACAAAAATCGCTTCAGGCATATGTGTGTGTAATCAGCAGAAAACAAAATGTTTTTGTTGTATAATATTGTATTAATGCCTAAAGAAGCAACAACAAACAAATGGATGATGATGAATGGCACATAACTCGTAAATGGGGGTGAGGACGGAATTAACGTCTAAAAATAATAACAACAATAATAATAGTAATTGCAGAAATAATAAAAAATCATTGCTGAGTGTGAACACAGTGCTGCCAAAATCTCCGGCGAAACAAATTGTTTTAACGGGACAAATTAATTCTGGGGGGGGGGGCGTCAGCCGATTTTGCCATCAAAAACGGGCATTGATATCATACAAAAAATAGATAAATAGCTGGCAACAATGTGTTAACATTGACAAAAACAATAAATAGAGTGGCGCGAGCAAGTGGCCGGTCATCAATTAAATATATAATAAAAATGTGAATGGTCAGTGTCAGTGGTGGTGCAAAAGTGTGTTTGTGGTCAAATTAAACAACAAAAAAAAATGGATAATCAAAAATTGCAAATGGTGGCAATGATTGCGGGTGCGCCGCGAGCGCATGTTTTTTGGTTGATTGATTGGCTGGCGAAGAGGAAAAGCGGCAAGCAACAAAATTGTTAACAGTGGTTGTTGTTATTGTTGCTACAATTGTTGCTTTTGTTGGGGGCGGTGGCGCCGGCGGCACATGGACTGCTGCTGCTGTCGTCGATGATGGTGATGCTTTGTCGGCGGTGGCTGTTGTTGCTGCTCCGTCGTTGCTGCAGCACACGAGCGGATGAGGGGAAAGCGAGTCGATTGCGGCCGGTGATTGGCTTTATCTGATAGAAAAATGTGTATTTTTTGAGGAATTTGGATTTAGCCGCCGGGAGAACTCGTACAACCCAAACGCTCTAAAGGTCAGACAGCATATGCTTAGGTGAGGTGAACAACAGTACCAATTTTCGATTATCCGGACCATTTGGTCCGTTATTCTGACACCGTTCGTTCGGTCCGACATTTCTTTGTTCGATCCGACATTCGGACATTTCTTTGTTCGGTCCGACATTCGGACCGTTCGACGTTGATGGGAGGGGTCCTGATTGATTCACGTACACTAACCTCGCAAGGTGGTCCAACATAGGCAAGCAGTACGGGCAGAACGGCAAGTCCGTTGAACAGGCCAATGATGACGAGCGCGGTGAGCACAACAAAGAAGTACTGGACGACAAAGTCAAAGTCCGAAAAGGCCAACATAATGATGCCCTGGAAGATAAAAAAAATAAATTTAAAAAGTCGGATCTCTTCAGGACTTTATTCGACATCTCCAAATGCAACCCTGATTTAACGCCGAAACTCGGTCAAATTTTGTTCGTTTCAACATTCGGACCATTGTAAATTAGACCGGTAGACGATTCGGGTAGGAGAAACGCCAAGCACCCAAATTGTCAATCTTTCCAACATCCAGATAAGTAGATCCCTGGTCAACCGGAATTCAGGACTTTTTTTTATAAGAGCCAGAATACTGAGTTTTTTTTCGGCATTCGAATTCATCCTTGATCCTGCTCCACAATATCCCACCAACCAACCAGCAGGGTGGACATGCCACCGTGGATGACCGGCACAAACATGTGTTGTAAGCACTGGACCATGCGTTCCTCGCGGGTGCCCAAGGAGGTGAGAAATGCAAGCGCCACATGCGCAGTGAACTCCACACCGATGCCCACGGCGGTGATCAGCGTGACGGACGAAATTGGGTTCAACTTGACGCCCGCCAGACCCATGAAGCCGGCCAACTCCACCGTCATGCTGGCCACCACACAGGTAACCTAAAAAAAGTCGGGGGAAAAATTCGGAAATTATAGTAACAAGCAGAGGTAGAGGGAATATATTGGATAGAAAAATTCTGTCAAACATTGTCGAACAAACTTTAAAGTAGAGTATAATTCTTTGGATATTTCCAAAGGCCGAAAAAGTCGTATTGGACGGGAAAATCCATATTTGGGCGTTTTTTTTTGAGATTTCCCCAGGAGATAAAAAGATTTTCCGGGAAGGGAATGGGTATTCGCCTAAAAACGGCACCAAATTTGATTTGAAACTGACCAAGGCAGCTGCCCACGGGTTGCAAATGATTGTGGAGATGACGCAAAAAACGGAGACCGAAATTATCTGTAAGTGAAGCCGGATAAAAATCCCCGTTTGTCCGAGACCACGAAAAAACCGGTCTGGTCTCCCTAACTTAATCCGCGGATTTAAGGCTCCAAGGTCCATCCATATCCGCGGCATATCCGTATCCGTCCCGTGGAACAGCCCTGCCCGGCACATCTCACAAACTAACCCCAATGGCCAGTGCCAAGTAGTACTCCAAGTGCAGATACTGCTCCCAAAAGGTGAAAGCAACTCCTGGAAGAAGAAATGTGCTGGAATTAGCATCCTTTGTTCAAATGAAGTAACGTTTACCACCTACGACAGAATATTTCCGGACGCCGGAAGGAAAAAAAAAAGTCAGGATCCGGAAATCCAGGTAAAACCCCGGGGATTCGATTATAAAATTCCGGATGAGTCAGCCAGCATTTTGTACAAATCTGGGTACACCCGTCCTGATGAATGGCCCATAAATTGGTTTTATTTTTCCATCGCGGCACGCACCTTCCGGATAATTTGGCAGTCCCGCGTTGGTGTAGTTTTCGCTGATCGCCCTGATTTCGCGGATCATCTGCATGATGGTCGGCGTGTCGCGCAGCCCGTCACAGTAGAATGGAATGCGGCTGAACAACGGCTTCGGCGCAGGCGGAATAAAGTAGCGCTAAAATGATGGAGGAAAATTTTAAAAAATCATTTTGGAGATTTCAAGATTATATAGTAGATGATACATCATTCATGTCAGAGTGACTTAACCTCAAAAATTTTTTTTTATCTTTAAGGGGGGTAACAAAACCTATAAGTACCCCGGTGGCAAGCAAACTCACATATTTCATAGGCCCCGGAGGGCCCTGACGCAACTTGCGCAGACGAGGATAAAAACTGGCTTGCGATACGGCATAAAACTAAAAGAACAAAAATTACCAAGATTAGCCCGCATTCCAAGATATAAGTAATCTCAAAAAAAAAGAAACTATCATACCATTTGTTCGTACTCGTGCCAGCCATACAGATAGTTGTAGAATCCTTCCGCATTGATTGTGCCACTTTCGTCAATCAGTCGCACTTTGCCAACCTTAACAATGGAAGAAAGGGTTGACATTTTATATGTTATGGGGAAAACCCAGACCAAAACGCGAAACTTGTAGAACCCATCATGAATAAATCGCTATTAAAACCGAAATTACGGTTTTTAAAAATCCAAGATTTTTTCTCTGAAATAGAATTGCACCATTTCTCGCACCAAATTTTTTTGAAGCATACTTAGCTTTAAAAAATCGTAATTCCGAGCTGATCCCAAAATCCAGAAATTTTTCATTCTTATTTCACGAAAAAATCACCCTGCCACAGTCGTAATTCTGTCCGTATGAGCATGCCAACGAATAGGCAACTTGCAAGTCGGGCGGATGCTTCTTCAATACTTTGGGTGCCTCTGTCAATGTACTGCTTCCATTTGTTGCTGCTGTCTTCGACGAAGGGGGCAGCAGCCCGTCAAAGTTGTCCAATAGACCATCCCTGGCGGCGCTGTCCAGCAGCTGTTGCATTTCGCGCAGCCAATCCCGAAACAGTTGGAGCCAATAGCGTTCACCTGAAACATGCAAAATGCAATTAAAATTATCATACATACATACCAGGGTCCGAATACCCGAAACCCGGACCCATCTTCCGCGAGTCTGGATGTCGAAAAAAACCCTTTTTGAGATTTTCCCGGCCAACGACCTCCACAACCTAGACCCAAATCATGAATACGTCCCCGAAACCAACCCCCACTGTCCAGATTAATATAACATTTTTGTTTAACTCACTCGGCTCGCCGTCGGGTAGTTTGACCACAAAACGGGACAATCCTAGAAAAAAAAAATTGTTGTCCAATATTTAAGAATAAAAAACATTCTCACCAATGTCACGGCGTAACAAGTCAACTTGGTGCTGTTGTGCAGCAAAGTCCACGTGTGCACCACGGATGACCACCGCCATGGGGTAGAAGGAGAAGAATTTGTCGCGCGTCTTAAGGAAGGCGGCTGGCGCCGTGTTGTCCGGCAACACGTCGCTGAGCTCCAGTCCGATGGTGGAGTGCGTGATGCCGCAGATGCCGAGCACAAACAGTGCAACCATTGTGACCAGGATGGCAAACTGTGAAGTCCGAGATGGATGGAGTGGTAAATTTTGAAGAATATTCGAAAGAATTTTTTTTTTGACCCAACCCTGAACCCGACCGAATAGAGAGCGGGATCGATTTGAAGACAGACACTTTTGTTCGAATTCAATCCCGGTAAATTCGAATGATCAAAGACAATGGCATAAATCAGTCTCTTTTGGCGGCCCGAAAATTCATCGACCAGCGGTCTACTAGTGATCGTATAGAAATTTTTGAAATTTGAACCAAAAAATTGGGTAAATAATTTTTTGTTTATCCCTCCAACTCCAACTCACTTTAACCGCTCGCTGCTTCAGCAACGGAATGTACACAAGGTGCAAAAAGCCGTGCAATGTGTAAATTTTGTATTGCTTTGGTCGACGTCGTCGCTCTTTTTGACGCTAAAAAAACTTTTTTTCGGTAGAAATGCCATAATTTCGGAATTTTTTTTAAGTGACTCACCCCCGCCGGCATTATTTGTACAGCAACATTGGCACGTTGTTGTTGGCCATTTTTTGGTCCACCGCCGTATTTGACGACCACAGCGGGCGCTCGTCCAATGACCATCGGTTTGAGTGGACGTTGGAAGTATGGCTTTCGGTGGTCGTGGTCGTCCGCCTCGGTGCCGTCGTTGTTGTCTTCCTCCTCATCCGTCGCCACAAATTGTGGCAGCGTTTTCCCTTGCTTGACCATCATCAATTTGCGTCCATTTTGGTGGTGCTAAAGAGAAGAGGGGCATTTCGACGAATATAAACCCATGGCCGGATGGATATATTTCGTGACCCTTTATCCCATTTGTAATATCGCAGCGGATATCCAAAACATTGGGGAGAAAGATCATCCAAATGGTTAGCGCCTTTTTGGGTTGCTCAAAAATTCTAGAGGAGGAACGTGGACCTAAGATTTGAAAACGGAAAATTTAAATTTGTTAATTTTTCGACAAAAATTTTAAATATTCGCATATTCAATTCGCTGGCTCCCCAGTGGCCACTTTCAAAAACGACAACACTTACCGTAAAAAGTATGACAATTTTTTCGGCATTCGATACGTTTTGGTGGGTTTGCCACACCTCCAAATGCTTTCGTCCCGGACACTGGTCGCTGTTGTTGCTGCAGTTGACATCGTCGTCGTCGTCGTCCATGCAAAGGCAATAATAGCACAGAAACGCCATGTCACGTCGGCCAGCCTTGCGACGTTTCAAGTCCAGTGCAATGAATGCCGGATAAATGAAGAAAATGCCAAACAAGTTGGTAGTCAACAGGATGGCAGTCTGAAAATAAACGGAAAAAATCACCAACTAATACGGGGACACCATGATTTACAACGATTAAAACTACACACAGATCGGATGGGTAAGGGAAATCCCAAAACTTGATTAAATTTGCGTGAATTCTATGGGAGATTGATCAGAAATTTGGGACGGGACTCAGACTCGAGTTTGTCCCACCCCAAAAAATTGAAATCCGGAAAGCAAAACGAAACCATAAGACGAAGTTGTCTTAATTCATTATTCGGTTACAAAATCATCTTGTTGTATAAAAAGAAAAGGCACATACTTGGCCACAAAATGAGCGCAATGCCGGGATTGGCAAAATGGTGCCCGCCCAGAAGGCGAAAATGTTGTTTAACGAAGTGGTAAGAATGGACATGCCTAAACGGTGTCATTTTTGGTTGCTAAACATTTACAACGACCACCTGTCTCGCGCATCAGAAAGCCCAACTCGTTGCGTGCCACGCTGCAGACCACCTGGGGATAGTTGTGCAAGAGCAGAAACATGTTGTCCACTCCTGAGTATTATTAGCTGATTAAAGAAAAATTGCATTTCCACCGGCGGACCCCTGTGGTAAGTTTTTACATCAATTCCAGGATAAGATATTTAGAGGACATATTTGGACTTATGTATATAAAAATGTCGAAGTGGGAGGGTTTTCATGAAAAAAACACCCAATTTCCATTATCGTGCCACCTAATAAAAATGGGTAATTAATTAATTACATAAATATACCAATGCCGAGCGCAAGGAATGGCACAATTTGAGTAGTTGCCGCATTGAAATTGATGCCAAGCCTGGAAAAGGGGTAAGAAAATTTGTTGAAGGGTGCAAAAATTGAAGAATTTTTCAAATTGACCATGTTGCCAGCCCCAGTCCGGCAATGCTCGCCATGGTGACAGTGAACACGCCGGCCAACGCCAACCCAACCGCCGACTCGACGCCCAGCGAACAGCAGCCGTCAAAACGGCACTGGGAGTACAGCGCGTACAGCAACATCAGCAGGTAGCCGGCCAAAATGATGGCATAGTTGAAGTCGCAGAACTCGGCTAACATATCTGCAAAAAATGGGGTAGCTGAAATGCCAATCACAAAATTTAAAGGCAAGGAAATTTTTTTTCCAAACGCCGGCCATCGGCACAGCCTCTATATTATTCACCAAGTTATATCTTCGGTGGTCTACATGAAGACTTAGCTCCCAGGTTCGATTCCCTTCGAAATCCAAAATTAGGTAACAAGAAAAAAAAAAGTTTAGTAAGCCTTAAAAAATTGAGTCTTTTTTTAAAATTCCATTAGGGGTCGAAGGCTCCCACCCCCGCCCAAATTCTTTTTTTTTTTGGCTACGCGCTTGGTAGACCATACCGCTGATGCTGGTCGAAGCAAGCGGATGCACCACACGCATTGACTGCTCAATGTACGCTTGACCGGCGGCACGGTTGAACTCGTGGTTGTACAACGCATCAGTGAACGCACGCGCCCATGTGCTGATCACCTGCAATAATAACACAGGATAAGAGGCAGTGGTTGGTTGACCGAAACTGGCTTCTTTGGCCCGAAAACCGGGGGTCGGAAAACCGGCCTAAACTAACAGCGAAATCTCCCGGAGCAGGACGATTTCTCGCCGCCGATTTCTCGCCGCCGATTTCTCGCCGCCGTTTTCTCGCCGGTACTATTTCTCGCCGGCTGATTTCTCGCCGGTACTATTTCTCGCCGGAAAAAAAATCTATAACAAATAATTCTTAATGACAGATTTTACACGCAAAAAGGAGCATGCGAAGACGGAGCAAGTAGTGGGGCGCCCGAGTGAGCGAAGGGTTACGAGCGCCTGGTTAATGTCGGGCCGAAGGCCCGACATCAGGCGCGAGCAACCCGAAGCGAGCGAGCGGCGCCCCACCTACTGGCCGCCGTAGTCG